>JAODKN010000046.1:7937459-7954060 GCA_026774425.1 Petrocephalus zakoni
CCCCCCCCCCCCCCCCCCCCCCCCCCCCCCCCCCCCCCCCCCCCCCCCCCCCCCCCCCCCCCCCCCCCCCGCGCGGCGGGCCCCCCCCCTTGCATTTCAAAGGAGGCCGAAGTAAAGCCTGTGGTTGGGGGTTGGAGGGTTTCCAAGGGGCATAGATCACCTGGGCTTCCCGAGCATGACACCAAGGGGGGAGGGACACTGTGTGTGTCGGCAGTCATTCCACCCGGGTCCATCCAGGCAGGAATGACAGGACGCATCTCTCCCCAGTTTGAGCGCGGGCTTCATTCTCATGCCACGAGCCTCGCAGGACGCGGTGCTGTCACCTCCCTCCTCAGGCTTACGGTCAAACCATCATTTAAAAGGCTGAATAAGTGAACAAACACACCTGGTGTGACGTGCGGGAAGAACACTGAAGGCGGATGTGAACGGCACAGGGGCGGCGTGTCGGTGCGTGCCGCTCAGTGCCAGGGAGCCACATCACCGTGCTCCCTACCACACCCCCCACCGGCCACCCTGCCCCTGCAGAACTTCCTGGTTTTGGCAGAGGGGGAGTCGCTGTGCTCTGCCCACTCCCCCCCTGGCATCTGTGTGTTATGAATATGACGTATATCACCATGTATGCGCGTGCAGTTTCTCGGGGAACGGGCCTGTTGGCACGCGATGGTGTCCGTTATCTCTGCATGTACACGTGAGGCTGGTGCTCGGAGACCCGTGTCACGCCCCCCCGCCCCAACGGCGCCCCCTCTCCCCGCCGTTATCCCAAATCTACGCGTGTCATATGCTGCTGAGAAATGGGGGGAAAAAGGAAACAGGCAAGTGCACCTTCAACTGCTGGTCCTCGCCTGGGATGGCGTCGCCACTCGGGACAGGCACAGCGAGGGCAGCCCCTGTCTCAGGACCCCAGAGGCATGTGACAGGAAGTGGTTTGGCGGACAAGGTCCAGCCGGAGTGATGCCTGGCACATGGTGTCTGGGAAGCAGGCTTGCCAAGCTTCTTAGCAAGCATTACATATGCATTTTACATTTTATTTATTTAGCAATGTACGCTGTGAGAAAGCAATTAGGGGTTAAAGGCCTTGCTCGAGGGTGCAAGGGTGAAATCACTCTTATAACCCTGGGATTTCAACTGGTAAGCTATGCTTTTGTGCTATGCTTTCTCTCAGTCCTTGATCACACTTACCACCTCTCAATGGCCATGCATCTTCAGTGAGGTTGGCCAAAGTGGGGAAACCGTGTGTCTCTGTGTGACAATAGGTAAAGCCCCCCCCCATGTGGTGTGAGTGGCCAGCAGAGCCGGATACAGGCCAAGAGTTCAGGCCCCCAGAGCCTGCGCAGGTGGTGATGTAACCCTAGACCGCGCTGGTGTCTCCCTCCCGGGTCCTGGGCCCCTTTCTCGGACGGCAGGGCCTCGTGCCGATTCCCATTTTCCCAGCATGCCACCAAAACACACAGGGATTGTCTTCGCTAATTATCGACTGTCTCCTAAAAATTAATTACAGTTCTGTTCTTATTATATTTCAGGAGTCGGTATCGATCCGGGCCCGGCGTCCAAGCCGAGCTATGCGCTTCCTCCGATGGGAGAGGCCCCAGCTCACGGTGACCCGGCAAACGGACAGATGGAGGGAAGTATGATCCTTTTAAAGTAGGAAGCTGTAAAATAAAGAAGCACCTGCACATTTGTTAAGTGGTGACAGTTTTTTTTTTCGTTTTGTCCACAGACACATGGCATGCCAAAACCAGCACCGCCATCGGCACGGCTCCCTCGCCGCGCCATGTCAGGCCATTGGGCTGAGAAATTTACAGGCCGCTCGTCTCCGGGGCTCTCCCCCGCCCCTTCCACGCCGGACGCTGTTCCCACCCCAGCTCCCGGGACATTAAAATATGCCGAGCATGTCGGGTCTCGATCCGCCCGCCAGCGTGCACTGCCCCTCTAGCTAAATTCATTATGTCCTGCCCTTATCCCCGGGTGCTGGTAAACATCAGCGGCATTCTGGGTAATATATGGTCTATTACAGGACGCCGGACTGACCGCTTTATATTCTGAGCTTGATGTGACGTCTCCGGTGGGCCACTTCCAGCGAGCCACCCACGGGCCGTTTTTGCAGGATGTGCAAATGCGCACGTCAGTGTCTGGCTTTTCAGAACCGGAAGCATGCTAACGTTTGCGTGTTTGCTTAGCCGGTGCATGCTTAGCCGGTGCATGCTTACATGCCTGCATTTGCGGGCCTCTGCACGCATGTAGGCATCGTTACGTCCCAGCCGAACACTAAGACGTACTGTGCGCGCTTGTAGAAATTAAGGCCAGACTTCTACCAAACCCCAAACTCCAGGTGCCACTCCAAACGGTAACATTTTAATCGGTCCCCTAGATAGCCATTAAGAGACAGTTACCATCTCTTTCCCCTTTAGAAACCCACCTGGGGTGGGGGGGGGCTGAGGTCACCCCGTGGGGTGCACAGCCCAAAAACCCCAGCAGGGAACACCCACAGGGACAAGATGAGGTAGGAGACGCAGGTGGGACAAGCAGGAGAGTGAGACCTTCACACCAGCGAATTAGCTCTGCAAGGTGCATCGTCTCATAATTAGGTGTTAATTTCCTGGTGAATTGTGAGTTTTCCAGGCTCCGCAGCTGTAAGACGGAAAACAACAGAACAAACATGGAATCTGTCCGATTTCATGACAAAGCCGATGTTCTTGCGTGGAAAAGCAGCACACTGCTTACTCTTCCCGAGATTCCCAAACGATCCCAAACGATCCCAAATGACATGTTTTCCCCACAGCTCCCAGCGCTCAGATTGACAGCCGAGAGGCATCCACTCCTCGCTTTGTGTCTTCCTGTGTCGCTGCCTAGTTAAAGGTAGGTTCTTTGTGGTGGCCTGGTAAGTGCACACAGTATCTCTTTAATCTCCCTCCGTAACTTATATTAAGCCGACGGTAACACTAAACCGGGATTGACTGCAGCAGAACATACAGTCAGGCAGGTCGTCACCATAAGTGGGGGATTTGAGGAACCACGTCGCGATTATCATTCCGAAATGTCCGTGCAACGTTCACGAGAGGAAAACGTTCCCATTTTAAAAGCAGTCCTATATCCCCGAGTTTCTGTCCCTCTCTGCTCCCTAATCATCATTTTGGAAATGTCCATGTTCGCATTTCATCGTTCGTACAGGCCACACATGATGGGAATAAGATTGCTATTTGTTCCCCGATGCCCACCATAACCATATTTGTAAGATTTCATCACAACGTGGCGGTTTACAGGGCAGTGTCCCCCCCCATGTGTAATGATTATTAAATATAATCTGAGGAACATAAGAAACACTGGCCCGCAGGCCCCGACAATCGGAGCCCTATTGTGTATTCCGTGCATTGCTGTCCCAGGGCTAATTATTACTGTCCCACCCGTTTCTTCGAACGGCATTGTCCGTTTGTGTGCTTAGCAGCTCATTGGCTGGGAGTCCTGTCTCACCTTCGTCTACAGAGTGTTGTTGTTATTATTTCCTCTTCCTGGTGCAGGTGAAAGGGGGGCGTAATGAAGGGGATCCTCGCCTTCACCTCTGGGAACTTGTTTAAGTGGCCTTAAGTAAGATAATGGGCGGCGGGAGCAGGGAATAAGGGGTCTTTGTCTGGCCGCATTACCGGCGTCCTCGTCTGAGTGGCAGCGTCTGTGAAGATGCCTTTCCGTCCGTAATGAGGCCGCATCGCCCTCCCTATATCAGCCTAATTAATCCCGTATTTCTGTGCCGTATAATTACGGAGTCAGCCCGGCTTTTCGGAGGAGGACCAGCGACTCCCTCTCCGTCCTCCATCTCCCGATCCTCCCTTTTCTCCCACAATTTATTACGTCGGCAACCAGACACAACTGAAACCTCCCGGTATAGAACTATCTGTCATCGCAACATTATCAGTAAAATACGCCGTCTTCCATATTGTGCTACAAGGGCTCCAGCAAATTGCTATTTTTATGGGACATGATAAAGGAAATGCAACCTTATGTTCACATTTTTTACTGTCTGATGTGGGAGGGGGTGGGGGGTGGAAAAAAATGTAACATCTTGCCAGCGGAGACCCGTCTGTACGTGAGCATGCGGGTCCCGCGCGTGACGGCGTTCCTGCGTTTCTCCCCCTATAACGCCGCACATGAATCAGTTTGGGAGGGGAGACGCCTCGTCCGGCATGCTAAATCGTTACGGTCGACTCTCCTCGCAAACCGTACGCGAGCCGAACCCCGGTCAGCGTAAGTGTGAAACAAATAATTATTCCTCTGTAGCTATATTAAGACGCAGTCGATCGGAGGGTGCGAGTAACGCACGCCTCTCCAGATGGAGTCCGAGAATCGTCTGGCGGCGCTCGCACCGTCCATCTGAACGTTTGCGTCACGCTCGCTGGCGGGCCCCGGTCTATTTTCAGGCGGCGGAGGGCCGCTCCTCAACGGAAACGGCAGCAACTGTGGGAATTAATGAGCAGGAGCCCTCAGATAAGGATTATGTAAGTTGCATTTACATTTTTTAACATTCATCATGAAGATGGCCGCCATTCACGAACGGTTTTATCAAGATGGCACGCGCATAACGAACAGCGTCATCGGGACCGTCGGGAAACTTCCGGAAACGGAATCATTCAGCTAATACACCCAGATTAAAAGGGAGTAATTTTAATGCCTGTTTCTAGAAATAAATAGCCCACTGAAAATGGTTTGTTGGCAAAAATATTAGCATCACACAAACGCTTGAGTTTATTAAGTAAATATTTTGTTTAAATGCTTTACAGATGAGCATGAGAAAAAGCCAATTTTTTCACTTAATTCACCTCTTGAACAAATAAAGTTATACAAGTATACACAATACAAAAATTCCATACATAGGTATCCATATACTATATATAGGCCCACAGCAGCCATATGTAGGTAAACACATGCCATATATGGGCGCAGAGTCCATCTGTAGGCAGGCAGAGGCTGATAAAAGCCTCAGCTCGAGCAGATAGCACTCGTAAAGGACATCTGAAGGAACAACAGGGTTTGAAAAAAAGAAGAAGGAAAAAAAAAGAATGACAAGCGTACGAGTCCGGAAAGTGCACCGGCTTCTTCTCCATGCGGTTCTGGCACTGCATCTCCTCCTCTCGCTCACTCCCGCTCACCCACAAGTCTCCTCGCGGGCTGACAGGTACCGCAGACCCAAACTGACAGGCCCTCAAACTCCAGTGAAGAAACCAAGCATTAATTAAGTCATCGCTGGACTCTAATTTCCTTGAGAAGTAAAAAATTCTCACACAAGAAAAGGTTACTGAGACCTTTTCTGTGTCAAAATTACCATGCGTCATGAATATTAATGCCCTTAATGAAGACAACCTTTGCTTCATCATGAATGTTGCGGAGCAGGTGCCAAGCTGATAGACTCACTCTGGATTCCCAGACCCCACCCCCCCCAATCCGATGAAAATAGGAATGCAGAGATTTACTCATTCAAATCAGCATTGCCCCTTGGATTGTGCCCCTGTTGTTTTTTGCCTTTCATTCGCTGCCGAATTGCGCACCCTTTCCTGTTTAGACTTCCAACTTGCTGACTGACACAGTTTTAGAACTGCCTTTGGAGAGAGTATACCTGATTATGTAGGTTGTCAAATGAGGCTGTTTCCGTCAGGAGGATATGCAAATTCTCTGACATTCAGCTTATTAATAGAAAGCTGTCCACAATACAGGTGACTTGTCCAGGGCAGAGCTTATGACAAACGCTGAATTTAGGCTCCCCGGGGTAACTGAAGAGCTCTGAAAGATCTTCTCAGCTCATTAAATATGAGGAGTGTCGTGCATCTCGGAGAAAAAAAAAAAAATAAAGAATTAAACGGCCCCCGTATAGATCAAGGTCGAGCGTCTGGTCTTGAAACAAAAAGCGACGGATTTTCTGCGATTCGGAAAATGGTGACCGATTTCATTGGCTGTCGATCGCGACGTCGAGGCCGAAGAGGCGGATGTGACATTTATCACTCTGAAACCGAACGGCTGTACGTTTATATGAATTACACTTGCAAAGGTTAGTGACACAATGGAGATGTTGCGAGTGGCTCTGAAACAAAAGGGGAATGATAAGACGCGGAGGTGTTTGCCGGCGCCGCGCGAGCGGCCACGGTGCCGGAGAATGCGCGCAAAATGTCACACGCCATCTCCCTCTGACACTCACTGCGTCCCTCCCCTGCCGCTCCCCATTGTTTTTCCCGCTTAATTGAGATGCAGAAACATCGCCGCGACTAATTTCCGAGCCGCGCCGGCACGTGTCCGTTCCCGCTTAAAACAAATTGTTACATCAACAGAAAACAAGACGTCTGCGAGCACGTCTCCGTCGGGCGCGCCGCATTCGCTCCGGAAGCGAGTCCGCCACGGGGAAACCCATGCCATCCATGCGGCATCTTTTGGCGGGAAGGGAAGGAGGGACTTTCCTGCCACAGTGGTGCACTCCACTGCATTCCCGCGCAATGCCTGGCGCGGTACTCCAGGAGAGATCGGCCTTTGGTTACCGCGGCTGCTCAGAGTGACGGGCGCTGCTGGTGGCCCACGCGCCGTGGCACGTGGTGACATCTGCGGTGACCTCTCCCGAGGGGACCGCTGTCTCCTTTCAATCTGCGATGACGGAACCACCACAGTTCCTGGGATCGCCGGCTGCCACCGGCCCCCGGGCTTCAGGACGCCCCCTTTGTCTGTGCCGATAGCATCCGATTTGCGTGCTACCTAAGGAGAGGCTGTCAGACAACAGGCAGGTTCATCCTCCGGCTGGAAAGCACCAGAAAGAAGGCGGCTTATTGCGATCTCCCCTCCATGCAGATGAGCGAGCGGTGCTGGCGAACGTGGAGGAGAATACGTCACTCCCACACGAAACGTGCAGAAGAAGAAAGACCTCACTTCTCCTCTGAAAGGAGGCGATGATGACCCGGTACGGCTCAGAGGAGTTCGGCACTGATTTGGCTGCCATACAAATCGCTCAAATTAAGGCCGGAACGACGGACCGCGAAAATGCTAATGCACAAGGAACCCAAATAACTAGGCGGTTTGCACACGGGGCTTTGCACGCATCCGTTCCTCTACCCCCTATTAAAAACAATATTTGTCTGCTTTGCTTTGAGTCGCAGCCGCAAACGCCTTCACAACCCTTGCCCAGAAGAGATTTATCTACACAAGACAAAAGGCTTTTCCCCCAACTGCCTCCCTGCCGTCACACTCCTCTCATTAATTCCAACCTGTCATACAGGCCGCTGCAGTATCTCACCGGAAGGTGACAGCTTCCCAATGACTGACAAAGGCTCTTTAGGTGATACAGAAGATCTTTTGCCGAGCGAGTTTCGTAAAGTGCCCCTCAAATGTCACTTTTTAACTCCATACTTTAAACACATAGAGGCGGTCGGGGGTGGTTCTTTATTTCAAGTGCTGGCCTGGCTTAAGTGCAGACGACTTTTGCCATTTGTTTGTCAGCCTAAATGTGCTCATTACCCGGTTCGTTGTACCTCCGTCTTGCCGGTGAATTCTTCTTACTTATTGCAAGTTTACACACCGGGACATGAATGTGGGCCGTACCATAGTAAAATAGCAGGGTGTGTCTGTGTCAGGCAAAGAACAGCGCGCATTAAAATATAGGAATGATGCGAGAAACTAAATGCAAAATTAATGTTTGCGAGCACAGTATATATGTGCATATGGGATTTATTAAAGCACGGGATGTACATTCCACGGGCTGACAGGAGGGTACCAGCATAGGGCTTCACTTGTGGGGAAAGAGGGGAATGAATGAATACAAAGTCAGCTTTAAGTGATTTACTGCAAACTCAGCTTTCTTGTACAGCAAAAAATATCTCTTAATGTAGGCCCACTGTCATTATGAGCTACAACCAGCAATTCATAGTGAAAAGACTTCATGCTTGGAGAATGGAGATCCTCGCTGAGGTTGGGCCTCTGCGGCTTTCACGCTATGATCTTCAGTTCAGACAACTCTCAGTCATTATTATAGCCATGAGGATGGAGCGATGTGATGGAGAGGTGGACAGCTAGCCCTGAGTAGTGGCTCCCCTAGAAGATCTCTTCTGATTCCTTTTTCAGCATGAGTAGATGTGTGACTTCTGCCAATTTTTTTTTTTCTCACAGTTACTGACTGATTCAAAAAAATTAAACATCACACATCTTCTTCCTGTCATGTGCCTGTCAGCTTTTTCAAAGCAATACTCTCCTTTGCGAAGTCCAGACTCTAAGCCCAGGGCGAACTAGGCCGTCCTCACCAGGTCTCTGGGGACACGCGGATCATCTGATCCTCAGCGCCTTATGTCGAGACCAGCCTATTCTTGCCCCAAAACTCGAAACCCTTGGCAACAAAGTTTCCAGCGCACCCACCAAAGACCAGATCGCCGAGGATGACACAACGAAGTCAGGCATGCAGGCACTTTCATGTGAATGTCTTGGAGTCATACGATGGCTAACAGCCTTCTTTCTCTTCAGCATGATGGTGCCAGAGCAATGGAATCCTACCTTTAACTTTAGCCGGGAGTAATTAATGTAGCTGACAATCGTGGAATGCCCCCGGTTGCTCAGGTGACAACCAGGCTTGCAAAGGATGGCTAGCAAAAGAGTTCCACCATTTAGCAAAAATCAGATAAGCTGGGTGGACCTACAGCGGATAGCAAACTGTTTGCATGTCGTCTTGAATAGTAATGAGCTGTTACATGTTTGCGTTCGAGAAGCAGGACAAAAATAATTGGCCTTTCGCTTAATTTTCTGTGATTAAAAAAAAAAGAAAAGCTGCATTTGAAATGTCCATACATTTAATAAATAATGCATTATTCTCTAACCGCAGGAGGGCAGATGAAACTTCATAAATAAGCTTCAAAGACAACCATAATTTGTGTCACACCTCAAGATAAAGGCTCCTTCTTTAAGGCTATTCTCGCTAGTTATGACTTTGTTCTAGTAGTCACAGTATATAATCACAGGCAATTGTATGTATGCATTTATCTAATTAACGCGTGACACATACTGAGAGTCGAATGAAAGTCACTGTTGGATATCTCTGATGGGACTACGAACAAAGCTGGCTCGCGGCACACACTGTTTGACTGAAAATACATTTTTAACGCAATTTTACTTTTGTTTGTGCCGAAATCACTGTAATTGATCCATTTATTGATGGAAATAGAGCAATATCGCCTTTTTTGATCCTTGTCAGGCCCGCTGTAGCAATGGGCTGGCTGGTTCCACTCGAAAAAACCCGTTAACTGGAACAAATCTCGGTTTATCGCCATAAGATTAACCCCAAAAAAAGCTAGTAATGCAAAGTTTATTTAATGTGTTTTCTATACTGATTCATGTTATGCATGGATGTTATGCATGGATGTCATTTAAAAAGAATTATAATTGTTACAAATAAGCAGTTTGGCTATGCAACAATAATTTTCTGAACAAAAATATTGCAAGTATTGTAATTTAAATTGCACTGTAATGGTCAGTTAGAGAGTCTCTCTCCCCGTCTATCTGTGCATTTGTAACAGATGGAATTTCCCCCTTGGATCAATAAAGTTTCTCCGATTCTGATTCTGACTCTACTTAGCAGTTTGATATTTGTGAGGTATTTTATATTGACATGGAAGCTCAAAAGGTAGTAACAGTTTAGCCACTGTATTTAGGCCGCTTGCTCTTTTAAAAGCCTCTAACATGAAGCAGTTAGCAGAACGATGGGCTGGTGTTCCGCTCGCTCGTGGTGTCTCCTTTCAGCGCGAGGCAGACTCCTTTGAAACGCGGAAGGCCCGCGAACAGGAAGCTCCTTTTGCAGTCAAACAAAAGGACTCGAAATAACTGGCAGGTCCCCAGTACACCGTGTCTGATACTGTTTGCCAACATAAGAGGTACAGCAAGGAAATGCAACATCCATGTCACAAGAACGGAGTAACAAAGGCAAGCCAATGAAAAAAAAAAAATACATCTTTATGTTTGGATGTACATTATGTTTTAAGGCTTCCTGTTGGCCGTCCTGCTCTGATCACTCTCATTTACAAGGTGCTTTTACCCTCAGACCTGACACTAACAGCATCTTTTTTGCTTACTGCAGCAAGCTACATAAACATAGGCACCGTACCATGTGAGCACGGCGGGAGTGTAGCTAGGACCAGCACGTCTGGCCGCAATGATTATAACATTCAAAATCTCAGACAAAAATGTATCAATTTAACCTGGTCTGTGTGCTTTATGCACTGATCCATAGTCACACAATCCTCAGTTCGTAGGAGCTTCTCTGTTAGTACTAAGAAGCAGATGTACCCTTTAAAGTGGCCGTTGAGAGCATATCAATCTAATTTTGCTTTTAGTTTGTGGGGGTTTCTGACACGGACTCCAGACACACTCTGACTAAGCTTTGTAATCTCACAGATGTACTCATTTCCATGCCACTTTGTTGCTAGATCCTGACACTTGTTTTGCGAGTTCAGTGTCCCACCTTTACTCTTACTTCACTCTTCAGGTGTACACTCCACCTTTTTTACTTGAATCATAGATCATATGACTTTATCATATGTTCATAGTTCAGCTCTCCACACCTAGACATGCCTCAGTACTTTCAGAGCAATAGGGACTGTTATTAGGTTATTTTCCAGCGGAGGTCCAAGTACACCTCACTAACATCTTCAGCTCACTTTTAGCTGGAAGCTTAATACACAATTTATCATTTCAGCTAGAAAATCGGACATAGGGGGATCAGGTCATCATACCTCTAGATCTAGGTGGGCTGTTTAGTGTATACATTACTGCAGCATTGAACACATGATGTGCAGGTGATCTTTGGCCAGGCACTACGGTCCATTGGCTGTATTTATCCAATATCTTTCCCACCATCCCAGGCTAAGAGAAACTACATAACCATTGGTTCTACAAACCTGCAATCATCTATCTGTCTCTCTCTCATGGCAGGGTACACATTTTCTTGGTTGCAAAACAACTTTGAGGCCTTGTATCAATTATTCAAGTATTCCATGCTACCCCACTTAAAACAGGTATTCTGTCTCACATACCAGTTACCATAAAACGATTTTGGGGCCGCTAGGAGATACACTAAGGTAAATTTACGGAACGATAACAATCAAGTCTATATATAGGAGGAGAGGGGATTGGGAAATGGTGTCTAACAATAGTATAGGGGCATTATGAATATTTAGTCTTGCCCTTTGGCTTTGTCAATGCCCCTGCCAGAATTCATGCTTTTGTAAATGATGTGGTAAGGTCCAGGTTAGTAACGCTGGATGGCCTCTTTATCTTTTTACTGTCTGAAGAAAGCTATGCCGGACAAATTTTCTATGGTCTTTTATAGTCATCTAGAGAATAAATTGCATGCGCACTCTGTAATCATATCCGTACTCCTTAACGCCTTAATCAGCTCTGCTACTCGGTTTATTCCCTTCCAATGTGTCTCGGGCTACTAACCAGTTCTGTTTCCCGCAAACTTTCCTCTGGCAGAACACGAGTGGATGCATTGTAGTAAACAAGTCTGTCCACACACTCTGGTGCCCTCAAACCCTTTAAAAGAATAAAATAGCTTCCCTTTGCCAGTGAGACTCCCTGTTCTGCCCTGGGCAATGAGTCTCGTAAATTAGCACCGAAATATATAGGAATGGTCTCATATAGCTGGCTATTATTAACTTGGTACCGCACTGTCTTGCCCTGCCAGCCTCGTTATCATATTTCTCCTGCGTCTTTTCTTCTCTTATTTAAGCCAGAACCTGTCAGTCTTGTAGCCTCCCTTGTGATGCCTTCACCACCCCTGGATTCTCCCAGGGCTCACAAGGGTCTCCAGTAATCACTTGACTGGTTGTGTTATGGACTAAAAGTCAAGTAATGGATTCCGGATTGGGATCTAATAGATTCCAGCCTGATATGGGAGGTCTGTCAGGCTGAGCTTGACAAGACTGGCCCTTGACCGCCACCTTCCAAGGGCCACGCAGAGGGCACCTCCTCTGCACATGGGTAACTGCCCTCGAGCAGGAGTTACTGGTATAGATTACACCAAGCAATAGAGAGTGAAGACCCAGAACAAATGTAATAGTAATATAAGTAATATAGTATCTATCTATCTATCTATCTATCTATCTATCTATGTAACAGTATTTCCCAATCCAGTCCTCAGGGACCCCCAGACAGTCCATATTTTTGCTTTCTCTCAGGTCTCACTATACCCACACCAGGAATCCCGTGTTCCTGATTGGCTGTGAGTTTGGAAAGAGCTAAAACGTGGAATCTCTGGGGGTCCCTGGGGACTGGGTCAGGGTTCATTGACTTAGAAGGCCATATCATTATGCAGTTCTGGACACTTTAACATATCTGTGCAAAAATACGTCTTGTTGCCTTATATGCTTCAGGCAGTGAAGGCATTGTCATTTCATTATATATCAGTCCTGGCCGCTATCTTTCATCCAGTGGGGCTCCAGTGATGGGGACAGACAGTCAGTCCAGGTAGAAAGGCTGAAAAAGAGAGACTCAGGATCAACCACGTTTGGTCAGATAACAAAAGCTACCCAAGGGTCTGGCTCATAATAGAATAATAATAATGATCCTGAAGCCTTGGAAGATAGACAGATATTAATCACATGTAGTAGTTTTTAAGACAAAAAAATACTTTATGTCCAGTTACAGTTTTAATTAAATTTTGCAGGTAGATATTTCACAGAAAGTATTTTGAAATAAAGGACTTGGAATGTGAGAGAAGATGAGAAGGCCCAGAGAACACCAGCTACATCACAAGGAGAACACATGCAGCTATGGGCACCATCAGACTCACAGCAGTGACGATGCGAAGCCAGCCGGCGCCGCGTAGGCTACCTGGGCTAGTGTAATGAGTAATTTTAGCGTTAGCATTTTAGCGCTAATCAGGGTGTGCATAGGATAGTGTTAGGAGCCCAGCCTAGGGGTTCCTCCGAGGTTGTGGTGGGGGGGGGGGATTCTCTTTGATGAAAAACTGAGGAATCATTATGGAGTCATTAAATTAGGCACAGGACAAGAACAAACACAGGTTCCCCCCCCCCAAACCAAAATCATCACCCTCTCGCAGCCTTCAGAACAGGCAGGGAGCCGCACATTTCGCAAGCTGTTATTCTCAGGCCCACCATGCAGAGATGGACAAAAAAAGGCATTTAATCGGAGTGCAAGATATTGGCTAAAATATATCGTGTTGGGTTCACACAAAGCAGAAAGCTATTATGTAATCTAGTGCGGTCACTTCAAAGGTTCAGTGTGCATTAAAAAATGAATATTCACCACCCCCTCCTTTATGGGATCATAAAAATTATATCGTTGTACTTAAATTTTTTAATAAAGTGACATGGTACTTTTATTAAGACTGGCATATGTTAATAATATAGTAAGCTACAGCCCAAATATGTCTATTTCTGAGCCTTGGGTACCGATGCTTCTGAAAGGTCAATAGTATTTTTATAATAAGAATCTAATGGTCTTGCATTTCTTTGGGGAGCATATTTAAATCCTTAAATAAATCTGGACAGAAGAAACAAGATAAAGGCGTAAAATAAAATCCACAGTATTCCCTGCTTTCGAAGGGAGCTTTAGAAGAATGAAGTAGAACAGTCTTTTTTTGTTTTTTTCCAGCGGCTGAACAATTTAACCTATAAAGTTACACAGACACTGATCTTTTCAGCAGCCGTGTCTATGAAATGTCTGTCGGCCATGTAGGCAGGGAGTATCGTCACTCCCTACTGTGATTAAAGAGTCATGGTGACATGCTGTTTACAGTCAGGCTAATTAATGTCTTGCGGAGTATGACTGATCTGTGTGTCTCTGTGTGTATGTATGTATGTTTGTGCCCTACCATTGGCTGATTGGCTGGCATCATATATGCTTTGCATTCAGTTAGTGAATTATGCTTATCATTTAGTTGTTTATAGGTGTTGTTTAAAAGATGATTATTGAAATGATTAAAAACAAAATATGTGAGACTTTCATCGGGTCTCTCTGAGGGACTGTTCTCGTAATCGGCAGACTTTCCGATAGTGTGGGTGCTGCGTGACTGGACCACGAGCGTCTCGGGGGAGGCCTGCAGTAGTGTTGGGGGGGGCTGCCATCTCACGACGAACCTCCACTCGGGGGGCTTCCGGGAGTCCTGCCTGGTGAGGCCAAGCACTACAAAATGTCAGAGATGATGCTGTTTTTCATTTCCTTTTAATCCTTCCATTTCTCAGTCCTGTATATCCCACCCCTGTGTCAGAGTCAACACTCTGCTGTTGACACGGGGCCATGGAGGGGGGGACACGGCCAACACTAAGACCGCGGCCCCACGCATGGCTGACCGCAAATTACAGAGGAGATCGGATCTGAGTGAGGATGGAGTGGACTTTGAAAGCAGCATTCAGGTCATCGGAGCCTGCACTAACTTTCCATCGGAACTCGTAATTGTGAAGATCACAAGGGCCCGGCAGAAGCGATTCGGAAAGACGCGGCGTGCGCATCGCACTCGAGCACAACGCGAAGGCCGGAGGAAAACGGGGAGTCGTCTGAAGCCATCACAGCTCGTTCAGCAAATCACTTTGGAGCCTACATGCAGTCAGTCGTCTGGGGCCACAGAAACCTGGCGCTGTTTCGCTAAGCCTACATTTTATATATATATATATATACATAGGTGATTTCATTTATATACATATGATGTTTTATATTTATAATATATATATCATTTTATTCACTTTTCTATTTAGGTTGTAAATCGGCAGAACAGCTATAGATGGAAAGATGTCTGGCAGGCTGAGGAAAATCCGACACCCCCATAATGTGCGTGACTTCATCGTATAGACACACAGTACTGCATGTTGTGGAAGAAAAGTTCATTATTCTTGTTAATAAGCATTAAGCGGCTGATATGTATGTATTTTTGTTTGTTCCCACTCGTGTTTTACTTGGCCAATAAACACATAATATTTGCAACAGAAGAGCCTGGGGCGCTTGACGCTAACCGAGAGCGATTAGCGCCTTAGGGTGACAGGAGGTGCTGTGATGCTGATATTGAGCCCCGAGCGAAATGCCGAGGGCCACCTGGTGCCAAAGAGGAGTGTCCCGCCACCCACGGGCGCCACGCTCAGGCAGGGTGACGAGCATGACTTTCCACCTCTTTGTCGTCTTTAAAAAAAGACTGGGGGGGGGGCGAGAACAACAATGGGAGCGAGAGCGGCGTGTTCCTGGGCCGCACTGACTTCGGCGCAGAATTTCACGGCTTTTCGGTTAAGTTGCTCAGGCCGGTTACCCCAAAGCAGGTTTATGTCTTAGCTACCAAAGAAGTGTTTCACGCTAAATAAATAATTTATTTTTTAAATCTGAGCCACGAGAAATACTTTATTTACTTTATTCATTGTGCCCGTCCGTAAGCTGATATCCTGGGCTATTTGGAAACTTTGCCGGCCCTGTGTATGCAGAAGATTCAACATTTGTCCAAATCCTTCCAATTTTTCACATTTATATATATAACAGAGATATGTCGGAATGCGAAATCTACCGTGGGCATCACGGCCTGCTTCTTACTGGTAGGCAGGCTCTGCTTATTAAGTAATGTTACCATATGGAGGGGCGGACAAGACGATAAGGGAATCGGGACGCAAAGACAGATTTCCGAAGGGATCCTCAGCATATTTTCCGCTGTTGTTTTTTGTTTGTTTTGTCCGATTTCTACCCGCCACCTTTCCCTCGTGACCTTGCCAATCACGAGGAGCTGCCGACTTCCTGTACTGCCGCTTGTACCGGGGGGAGGGGGGGGGCAAACAAAATAAATATATAAGCTGCGAGATCAAATAAAATAAACAAATAACCTGACATGCGAATAAGGATAATAAGGCAAACAAGGTAGCCCCTCCGGCAGGCGGATGAGGGAAGAAGGAATAATTTCAGATACATTTATTCAAAAAGTGCAGTGCGTCTGTGTCGCCGAGCGGAGGCACGGCCTCCGCTGCCAAAGAAGTGTCACGGTGTCGTGACAACTTTAGCGACTGCGGCGTGAGATGTGACCCCGGCCAGAGAGGGGGCTGCGTCTCACCCCCCCTCCCGCCCCCCATTCCTGACAGATGTCACATAGCCCCCTCCACGGGCACCGTATGGCTGGTGCTCACCTTTCCCGGTCTCGTGCGGCGAGGGCCCAAGCAGCCTGGCATCCGCTAGCTCTCGATAGCGCCTGGTCACTCTCCCCCTGTCCACTCCTCTCTGCCCTCGAGATCATGGGGAGAGGGTGAAGGAGATTTATGGGATATAGGGGAGGGTGGAGGAATTTGCAGCCAAACTGACCATGTGTGTTTTGTCAAGCAGTAACAGACTGACCAACGGTATATAATCTCGGTTTATAATCTCTCCTGATAAGCATGGTTAGCGGAGGTTAAATATGGGGGCAGTGAGTAGCTCAGCGGTCTAAGTCTCGGTACCTGTGATCGAAAGATCATCGGTTTTAGCCTTGGCAGAGCAGCCAAATCTCCCTGGGCCCTTGAGCAAGGCTCGTAACCCCCAGCTCTCGGGGTGCCACACGTTGGCTGACCCTGTGGTGTGACCCCCCCATGCTATGGAGTGCAAAATGGGGTAGAAGAGAAGGATTGTAATGTACTTGT
>JAODKN010000046.1:7958277-7986872 GCA_026774425.1 Petrocephalus zakoni
ATAATATGGCGGGCCCACCCTGCAAAGTGGGTTATTTTTATTTTTTTTTTTTTATTTGCCCCCCCCCCCCCAAATAAAGTGCCTGTTTCCTGCCCATGTGTCATGTGGTTTCATTTGCCACCCCTCCCGGAGCGACGTTTACAGTCACCTAACTAACTCAACTTCTCCCAGAATGCTTCAGTTTAGGGGCAACGGCGTGGCGAATTATGACAGATATTTTTACCGCGATGCAATTTTCACCAGAGATGTTTAAAATGTGGTCTACTCTGTTTATTTTTTCTCAACAAAAACATTTTGCCACAGACAGAGACGAGCAGAGATGACCCGAGAGCTGACGTTTGTCTGTATACCGACAGGTTGGGGATCCCTGTTTCTGTCATGTAGTCTGTGTAACTCTCTGGTAAGTCTAGTCTTTCACCCGTCAAACTACCAGTGACCTGGGTGCAGCATTCCAAGGAGACCGAATTAATCCTTTTTGAATCTAAACCTAAAAGCATCATGAGTGACTCAGGCCAATCAGAAAATGTATACTGGCTTGAGCAAATTTTCAATTGGTCCCTTCAATTGGTCTGGTCTAGGCTTAGGAACATTATGCAGCAATACAATAAAGAATTCCCTAAAAGAATCCCTAATGGCATGGGCATATTCCAGGACCACAAGGCTGAGAATCACCGGGTTCGAATTATGAAAGAGTGGATCAGTGCGCGCAAGTAATCATTTTCGCCCATGAATTTGGCCCCACAGGGCCCCTACCTTAACCCCAAGTCTTTGTGATGTACACGACTTTATGGCATGGTTTTACTCTCCAGTCATCAATACAAGATCTCAAAGAAAAATGTATCAAAATCTCTGACGGCCCGGCATAATATTTTAGTCTGTGATTGTTTTTTTTGTTTGTCAGTATATCTGAGCTGATCATGTAAGCTCCTGGATTGTGCCTTGTGTCACGGCAGGGACTATAAAGGTGAAAGGCATGCTAGAAGTGGCTAGAGTTTTGGTCGGTTAAAGATGACTCAAAGCCACATTTCAGCAGGACGTCTGTGAGAAGCTCAGGGTGAAAGCTACTGGGAGTGGTGCGGGTATAAGGATCCACATGCCCTTGAGCTGCCAAGCCAGAATCCTGACTCAAATTCTGCTGAGAGCCCGTGGAACTGGTCAGAAAAAGATGCCCGTAAGAAATCACCATCAGCCCGAGGGAGCTTCAGCAAACCTGTCAGAGAAATACATCGTCCACTAAACAGAAATGCTGCCAGCGGATCTCTGACCGAATGATACATTTCGTCTTCTGTATATATTCGTAATGAACACATATGTAAGGCATATGTAAACACAAGAATTATTTCTTAAGTTATACCAAATGTCAGGAAAACCTGATCATGAAATTTCAATTTAGGCATTCGCCTTCAAATAGAAAGGTACATAAATATTGTAGTTTGACTAAATAAATCCTCATCGCGAGGATTTTAATGTTATCATGAGACACTGTGAAATAACATGCAACATTCTGAACTTTATAACATGCAACATTCTGAGCTTGAAGTTTGCTTATCGCATGAGGACTTTGTCCCCCATTATGTTTTAAACATACAGTGCAGCATAGATCCAGCAAATTCCTGACGTCCATGTTGACTAATTGCTGGCTACGCCTCTTGTTCCCTGGTCCAGATGCCTACGGGACCAAACAGGGCCGGGCAAAGTACTCCGTCATGCTGCACAGTGAGGCGTCTTGACGTGAACTCCGTCTTCCTTTATCCGTTTCCTGCTGACCGTCTATCAGCTGAGCTTTATGAGTCCTTGCTTTCTGTCCTGATGACCACTGCCAGAGAGCTCTTCCATTACAGATATGCCTTGATAAACGATGTCCACCTTGACGCTCGCAGATTCCATTGTCCTTGGTCGCCGTGGCGTCTGCTGGCGTAGGGAAAAGGTTTGGGCTGAAGCTGCGAGGACCTGTCTGTCGATAAGAGGCGGGACTTAATATCTGGTCACAGATGCCTGAACGTGATGTACCCGCTTACTGCGTTCACATCACAGCATGAGATGGGAGCAGCATTCCGGTTTTACACACCCCACACCGGCTAAGGAAAACCACAGGAGCATGGCTTCATAAACAGGAAATCCTGCCACTGCAAGCTGATGAAAAGGGGGATGAAAGCCACTGATGACCCCGGAGAAAGGTATTCTTTACCCCAGATGTATGCAGAAGACAAACAAGTGGCCTCATAATAAGCAGGGACAGCTGCCACTGCCCACATGTAGGGAAAATTCTTATGCTTTTCCATCACTGCAATGTTGGTGTTCCTCAAGGCACTGCACCGGGGTCCCTCTAGGTGTCACCTAAAATAACATTTATACGTTTTGAATGATATTTGATATCAAGTCTTTAAAAGTGCATCCATCACCACAAATAATGGATTAGTGAATTTGAGGAGAAGAATTATCTTAGATACATGGTCTCAAGGCTATGAAGGGAAGGCATTAATGTCAGGCTTTCATTTTATGTTGTTTGCATGTGATTTCCCCTTTCCCATCACTTTTCTACAGATTTATTCATAAGTCAGGCACACTGATAATTGTATTTCAGGACTATGACCTGTAGGAAGGGTGTCCATGCAAGTGCCTGAGGTCTCGCGAGTGTCACTGCCTTATTCCAGCACAGCCCCTCAATAAAACTCAAATCACTGGAAATTGTTAAGTCTTTTGCAAGGATTATTAAATTGAAAGGGAATTTATAGGTGACACTTTATAACAATTAATCATAAGGACTGATTAATAAAGCCCCCCCTACCACCCCACCCACCATTCGAAGGCATAGAATGTGGCCATGTTGGGTTCCTCAGCGGAATGTAACTCCTGGTATTCTTTGTGATTAGTCCCTGCTACGCTGAGACAGTGAAGATGGCCGCAATAGTGGTGGAAGTGGTGGAAGAGAATATCTAAATATGAAATAATCTCCGGAATGCATTCCTGAAGTGTTTAACCTTGGTGGAGTTTTTGGGTGGTACAAAAGGTGCGAAGAAGGGGGGGGGGGCCTGCAGTTGGGGATTAAAAACAAATTGGAGATTTTAGAGAATGTCACCCCCTCCACCCTGTCACAGTGATTGGGCTGGGGTGATTAATTAGCTTGGTAAGACTTAGCAATTAGGTCAGGACTGAAGAAGGAGTAGTGTTAAAAAAAAATTAAACGGAGCATGGTGTGAATGACTCGGGTTTGTGGCCTGGATGGAGCCGTGACAATCACTCTAGAATGGGAAAATGGGGACGTGGGGGGGTACAGGGGTGGCACTGGTGTGACAGAGAGTGGCATGCCAAGGTTGGGCTGCTAGCACAGAGAGACCAGTTAAGCGAAGTACCCAGGTGTTCATCTCGTCGAGGGGCCTAGTCAAGGCATTTGGCAGGAGCACAAGGGGCTCGAGGTGGAAGCACACCTTGCGAGCCGTCAGTTTGCTTCCCCTGCTGCTGCTGCTTCATCAGGAAGGAGAGGATACAGAGGGCAACATTAAAACCAGTAAACTGATAGGACAGGAGGACCAGCTAAACCCTCACACTGATGGGACAGGAGGACCAGCTGAACCCTCACACTGATAGGACAGGAGGACCAGCTAAACCCTCACACTGGTGGGGGACAAGGACAAAACTAAACCTTCACACCGATGGGAGACGAGGATCCCTGAACCATCAAACCATGATTCATAATTATTATTTATATAATAAAATTCTCGCATGTATTATTGCATTTATTGCATTCTGTCATGAATACAGAAGTAGATACATACATTACAGTCCTCTTTAACATCTGAGACTGGTACATTATTAATAAAAGCACTGCTTTTCAGTATGTGGGTGAGTGACACAAGTTTACATTAGCTCAGTCATCTTACATCAGCAAATGTAACCATCTGACATTTTGGAATCAGAATTTTGAATTGATGGTTCTTCTTAAAGGAACATCCACAAAAGAGGCATAATTATATTTCAAGTTTCTTACATACTGAACTTGATTCACACAACAGGATTTGTGCTTATACAGTCGTCCCTCGCCAATTTGCGCTTCGATTTTCGCGGCTTCACTCTATCACGTTTTTTCCAAATACAGTACTGTGCTCATTAGAGTATATACAGTACTGCGCTCATTTGAGTATATACAGTACTGTGCTCATTAGAGTATATATAGTACTGTATATTCATTAAAAAGTTGATAGAGAGTGAAAATGATACAGCGCACTCTCGGTTGTCTGAGACAGTTATATCCTCTTCCTATCCCGGCCACTGACTGGCTCAGCCTCACGCAAGTTTGTGTCTCTCATACGCTTCTACATTGTTACGCATCGGAAGCATCGTTGTTTTTGATTTCTGAGAACTTTTATCTAAGCCGCACGATGGCTCCTAAATCTACTACTTCTTCTAAGCCTTCTGCTTCTTCTTATTTTCATAGCTTAGTGGTTCTGTGTAAGAACTGTGTGTGTGTAATTAAATGAACAATAATAATAATAATAATATGATATTTGTAACGCCTTATTTTCTCTTATTTTGTCTAATATATTGGGTAATACGAGTGGAACGGTGACTAAAGGGTGTTGTTTCATGTCTAGAGGGCTCTAATAATGTTAAAAACTGTATGTAGAAGGTCGTAAACAGGATTTCTATTAACTACGAAAATATTCGATTTATAAATAAAGAATATTACTTCGCGGAAATTCACTTTTTGCGGTACAGTCTGGAATGGATTAAACGCGATAAACAAGGGACGACTATATATATATGTATATATATATATGTAACCAATGTGCAAGCAGACCCATACTAATGTGAGACCCTCTTTACAGTTTCTGACAAAGAAAATCAAGTCCTTTGAATCCCTTGACATGCCCACACATACATTTGAAAAGTTTAAAAATAATAATAAAATTACGGGAGTTATATTACACCCTTGGCTTTGTCTGTCCAGGTGGACGTGTTATGGGAAGGTAGGCACATGGTTGCCCAGAGCCATCACTGGTCAGCCTTAAAAACACACCTGACAAGAGGCTCTCTCTTGCCCTCGGTGACCGGATGCGCATCAAGCTCGGCCGTGCATCGTCGCCAAAGCGCTAATCCAGAGCCCTAGCCCTCCAGCTGCCCCAGAATACAGCTGAGTGCTGGGTGAGTATCTCAATCCGGTCCCTGGTCCCCCGCAGCCAATCTGGGCCCCCGCAGTCGCTCCATGTTTTTGCTTCCTCCGAACTCCTTCTGAGACCGTCCACATTCTTGCTCCCTACCAGGAGTTGGGATGCTGAACATGTTCTGACATGGACAACAGAAAGTGTCTCCTGGTGGTAAAGGTAATTTAAGCTGGACGTTTGACTGAAGCAGTTTTTATCTGATTTTCTTTCACAAATTCCACTCAGATAGGAGGAATTGACAGCTGCTCTTTAAAATAACAGAACTACTGGAAAATGTTTCTGTACAAACATGGAATTAATAGCATACTTTCACTGCTAGACACCATAATGGTGACAAATTTGTAAGAAAAAATAAAAAAAAAACACACACCCACAACATTATGGTGTCCTTTTGTGCTATATTGTAAGGGAAATGCTAATTGGCTGCAGGTACTGTTTTATCAGCACAGCAGTAAGAGATGAGGGCTCTCATATTTAGTATCAGGGTTTTGAATCCCAGCTTGAGGTTATGCCCCTCCCACTTCTATGGGCATTGGGTCACCTGACCCAGAATCACCAACGACTTCCTGTAGTAGCCATATTTTGTTCACGGCCACTGTGTGCCTACAGGAAGCTGTGGAGGGGATGTGAGCAGCAAAGAGGATGGGACATAGAAGGTCAAAGGGCAAGCTTTGATGATTACCGGACAGGCTGGAAGCAGATTCTTCAGTCGTGAGAAGGAACATCAACCCATCCATCCAGTAGAGTTTCACGGGGACAAGGAGGATCCATTCACAATTTGCTATTATTTTGAAACTCGCACAGGAGTCAATTTTTATTAACACAAGAAAATTTTGTCAAGATGTATGAAATGTTGTATGAAGTCCGGATTTCAAGATGAATGGATAAGCCTACTAATAGGCCTACTTTAAGCAAAGAACATAAGTTGATACTTGGATATTATCTCATGTAGCATTTCTATGCTGGCTAAAAACATAACTCGTGGAAAATTAAAGGAAAACTTCAGGCTCTGTGTTGATAAACTTAAATAGTAAGTTCTGAGTCCTATTCTTGTTCGAAACCAACCATCAAAGCAAAAGACCCTATTATAAAAATAAAGTACAAATAACACATAAAAACAACTAAGCGCAGCCAAAATCTAATTTAGAAGAGGTATACACATTGTCAGAAATACCGTTGATTTGCATACCTGTCTGATTTTGACTGTATGATTTATACCTTGTGCTGGACCAAAGCTACCTAATTAAAACAAGGAACAGCCAGCTACTACAATTTAGATAAAACCCAGGCATTACTCCGTATTAATTATTCATGTTTTTATACCTTCTGACATAACGGAGAGCTTTTATTGCAAGACGCCAAATAATTACCGTAGTAGGAAACCCCTTTGTTGTCTGATAAGGTTTGCAGTCGGGAACAAAATTAAACAAAATTTTCCTGATGTACCTTTCATAATACTGGCCCAAGGTTATGTGCATTTTTCTGACACTGTCCCATACGCTATTTCTTATATTCCCCAAGTTGTATTTTATTTCCCAAATCTACACATAGGGGGCACCGTGGTGGTGCAGTGGTTAGCACTGTTGGCTTACACCTCTGGGACCAGGGTTCGAGGTCTCCGTCCAGGTTCCATGTGTGTGGTGCATGTTCTCCCCATGTCATCATGGGGTTTCCTCCAGCTGCTGCAGTTTCCCCCCACAGTCCAAAATCATGCTGAGGCTAATTTGAGTCACCAAACTGTGCATGTGTGAGTGTGCCCTGCGATGGGCTGGCCTCCCATCCTGGGTTGTCTCCCACCTAATGCCCATAGGCTCCAGACCCCCTGCGACCCTGAGTAGGACAAGCAGTTTCAGAGAATGGATGGAACTTACACATTCATCACCTAGGTAAACATTCTCATTTAATACTATGCATTAAGATTTAACCGCATTATAAAGTGACATACAATTAAGCCAGTGGCAAGGAAAAAAAATCATTGATATAGTGCCAGATCAGGTTTAAAATGTGGCTGTGGGGAGAATGCTATCTGTTAATAATGCTCGCTCATTTTCAGCGCCACTGTACTTATATATAGCACATTTCCAGAGAGTCAGGAGTATAGTATTAAAAGATTAATGATTCTTCCCCTCTTTATAAATACCTTGAATTAATTTATTCTTTTTATTTTCTATGTTTTGATCAAATTGATGCAAAAGTGATAGAGAACGATTGTGAGGATAATTTACGTTCCCAACCCTGTGTGCAGAACTGACATCTTAATTATATTTCCCTATCTGATAAGATATCGCGATATTTCACGTGTCAAAATAAAACCAGATTCTTTATTGTTATTATATACTGTCCTATTTAGTCTGTCAATGGGTGCGCAAAACACAATGTGAAAGTCGGTGTCTATATTATTCCTCTCCGTCTGCTCTCTGGCTAAAACGATTTTATATTGATTTCCTAAAAAAATAAAATAAATAATATATACATACACACACATTCAATCCCAAAGAATATCTGTCAACCACCTTTTAAAGGAGAAAAACAGTTTTAGGTGTCATTTCAAAAAACAGACAATGTTATTGTCAAATCCGAAATCCAAAAATAATTACAAGAATCGACGGAGCAATCTAGTTCTATTCCGAAAGAGCAAAAGAATAACCAAGCAAGCAAAGAGCAAAGACTATAATAAAATATATTTTATTGTTTCGACACATTTTTATTTATTGACAAAAGTCTCAGGTTGTGTTTGCTGGAAGTATCGGAGGCTCCAGTATAAAGCTTCAGACCACAGTGGATCATGGACTGGAAAAACACGGCGAACCACGCAGGCTGGACGGCTACCAAGACACGGCTGAGCGAGGCGAATGTGATTTTGATCTTTTTTTTTTTAAATTGTTATTGTCTTAAAGGCCCACGTAGCTCTGTTCCTGTTTGTTTGTAAGGTGCATTTGACCTTGCAGGGGGGGTTAATGCCTCCGCAGGGTCTCCGCCGTGATTTCCCAGCTACTTCCTTAGCCTGCTGTCCAAATAAACAGAAAAGTACAAAGGTCTGTGATTCTGCTGCTGTAGCTACCTGTGATCAGAGCCACCCGCATTCCGAGGAAGTGGCCGAAGGAATTCAGGGGAAACATGCTATTAATAAATATATAAATAAAAATTTTGTTGCCGGCAGGAGAAAGCATGCAATCGTAGCTAAAATCTTAAAATGAAGTAGCTAACAATAAAATATTATTACTAACACTAAAAGTTTAAAATGTGTTGCGCGACAGCCTTGAATGAGTGTATGGACCTTCCTTGCCATCTTGAAGACCCTGGTTAGTGTTTCTGACCCGTCTAGCGGGGACCCGCTAACAGGAAACGGCAGACCGCCGGCCGTCACACCTGTATCTCCTCTTCGTCTCGCCACTGCAGCCGGTTCTTTTTCATTTTCGTTGGATCCAGTTGCACAAACTTCCCCCTGGGGGCCACCCCGCCCCCCCTTATCGGCAAACGCATCGGCCCCCTGCCCTCCCCCATTCTCACGTCGACAGCGCCTTCTCCTGGAACCCGACAGGAAGCAGGGAGTGGGGTCAGGGCATCCCGCCAGTGAGCAACTGGAGGCCTCCCAGTCGCTGTACGCCCCGAGGCCCAGGGCCGCCGTGACCTCCCGTCACCTCTGTCCCCGCTTAAACGCCAGCCTCCGTGTATGTTTCTAAACACACTGTGTAGCATTTTGTTAATTTCTAGCGTGGAGGCCGTCTCCTCCACGTTGAGCCGTCTTTACAAACTCTTATGGTGCCTGTCTGCCCTGCCCTGGATAAAACAGGCCTCCGGATCATTCTACGCGCTGGATGATGGTACCTTGCGATTAAAAACTGATGAGGGTCGGCCTCCCTTTCTTAGTGATGCCCGCATGCGTAGTGCCGGGCGAGTCCCGTAGTCATCTTGGGGACGAGCGGTCGCCAGGGCGGTCGCGTGTGGCAGTCCTGAGCCCGTCCCTAAGTCCTCCTCCCCCACCATCCGTTGACACTGTCTCGATGTACGTGACGGTTCCTGACGCAGACAGCGATCACAGCGCCTACTACTTCTCACAGATCTATAATTAGCAGAAGCAGCCCCCCCCCCCCCCATCTCCCACCCACTCGTTACTCGTCCCTGGCACTCAGAACAAGTCCATCCGCCCCACCTATACTGTACCTCCTGGGGCCCGATGCTGGAGACGACCTGACCTGGAGGGAGGTAAGGGCCCATCCAGTACACGGCGGCCCACAAATCTACATGTGAAAGAAGGCAGAAACAAATATGTATGCGGATACATTACTCTCATGGGTAAGAAACATACAGATGAAAATATTATAGGATAGCAACACTGTGGCAGCTACAAAATATCCAGCAAAAAGCAAAGGCGTGGTTGTTTAAGAGTGCGTCTTTATTATTATGCGTTTCACAGGCGAGTGTGTGAAGTCCCTCGAAGTGCAGTGCGGGGTTCAGTTTCGACTCCCCTCTCCACACCTACAGCAACGGGACTCGGAACACTCCAGTTTATTTCGCCGGTGACTCTCCCTCCCTTCGGAAAATTCCTCGTGTAATTCTGGCCCACGGGAGGTGCATCAAAACAGAATGTATTGTATGTCATAAGGACTCATTGTACACGGAGACACAAAGCACCAAGCGCAGTTTCTCATTCCGGGCCCGTGTTTGTCTTTAGTGAGCTGCTCAGCTAGATAGAAATGTGCCCATGGCTGGAAAGACATTTCTGTAATTTATTTATTGCGTCCTTCAACATCCGAGCCGTGGCATCTTTTTGTGACATACAGACGGCTTACAAAGCAGTAAGGGATGCCAAGCGGCTTTCTGCAGAAATTAAAATATTCCAATTAAGCCAGTGGCAAGGAAAAAAAAAATCATTGATAAAATGCCAGATCAGCCTTTAAAATGTGGCTGTGGGGAGAATGCTATCTGTTAATAATGCTCGCTCATTTTCAGTGCCACTGTACTTATATATAGCACACGGGAGTATAGTATCAATACAGTGGACGGTACTAATCACCATGCAATATTTTTCAGTAGACTGAAATAGAATATATAATAATTATTGACTTCAATAGCCATGCAAATACTTCTGTGTCTAATAACTGTAGATTCCTTTGTCCTCTGCACATGCCAGTCTCATCGATGCTAACAGTAACAATTTTACCATGACTGAAAGTACCGGGAAAATAGTAAGAAAAACAAGCTAAACTACACCTCTGACCGGAGTCGGTTTTCTGTTGGGGGTAAAACGGGCATCAGTCAGCAGTGGCAGGCTGTGATAGAGAGCCCAAGTACGCCTGAGAGGTACGCCTCTAACTGGCAGCGGGGAGCTTCACACCATAACACAAAGCACACGCGGTACCCTCTCATGCCAACATGCCGTCTCACTACATCAAGTCTATTTGCCTGTTATTGTTGTTATTGGTCATTTTTTTATGTTGGCAACGAACGGGACAGCTCTCCTGCGTCCGACCAGCTTCAAAAACCATTGCCGTTTTTATTAATTCTAATTGGAAATAATAAAAAAGTCAGTATTCTCTGAGTTATTTTTATATATTACTGTTAATATACTAGCCCTTAAAATTATAAGAAGCAACTTTCTTCCATCAAGAAATCTTTTAAACGCACAACAGGACGTTTATCACATTGCGGTTTCAAACTAAATTTACCCCAAATAATTAAAATACGTGTTGGCCGGCCATTTTTTTAACCTTAGGTACAAATTTATAACCAGTGTGTTTGTAAGTGATAAAAAATAACAACATATTTAAGGGTAAGTAGAGGTTTCACTGGCTTCCTCTACTTAGGTACAATGGTGGCGACTTTTGCAGGCGGGACAGACAGTAAGGGTCCCCCGAGACCCCCATGGAGCTTTCTGCTGCTTGGTGGAAATGTCAGAAAGTCTTCGGTCAGCGAGTCAGCCCGGGAGGGGAGAAGCGTGCACGGGAGGCGCGGGTATCCAAATATCCGTCCTAAAAGAGATCCCAATGGGCACGTGCATATATGCGGGAATCGAGCCGTTATCCTGCATCCCATATCCGTTACTCCGAGTTACTATAGTATAAAGCTAGTAAACTATAGGAGGCGACCAAAAGTCTAATTTAAAGTCCATTAAAACACCAGTATAACTTAATATGATCCTATATTTACAAAGTAGAGTACTTAAAAAAAACAATAAAACACACTGTACCAGGTGTTCTATTATTAAGGTTGTTTTTCTTAATAAGAAGTATGATTCTGCGTGAGATGATAAAAAAATAAAACTTAATACCACGGACAATGCGGTTATAGTTGTACTTAAGAAAAAAATGATTTTTGTTCCGTGTTAATCGGCCTAACATGTCTGATAAATAACTGAAAACAACATATATTTTGGGAGGTTATGATTATCATAATGAAATATAACAGTTGGACGTTTTTTTTCACGAGAAGCAGATATTTATGAGTATGCTGTTTCAATACTTATGCCGAAATCTTAAATGTGTGTGTTCGCGGTAAATGCCCGCCTTAATGAAGAATCTGGACGGTTGTCTGCTTACTTTTTATGGAGTGTTTCACTAGCCGGCTTTTAACTGTCTTCACTTTTACAAAACGCCCCGATAAATATGTAAAACATTAACCTAGAGGCATTGAACGACGTTAAGAGATTGAAAAGATTTTAAATTAGGATACAATGTTGGCGCACCAACAAGTACTGTGCTATATTCTCAATAATTTATTCGTGCAGGGGCCCTTTAAATACACACTACGCGCAGGCCTGCATGTTTTGAAAAGCGCTGTGTTCCTAAGTGTGTTAGCTGGGACAGTCATGTTTATACTAATTTACTTAATTACCGTGGGTTCCCAAAACAATGTCCCTTAAATGGAAATGGCTAAAAGACTTAATTACGCAGGCCTTTGCAAATTAAGAGAAGCTGGACACTCAACGAAAAAAGGAAAAAGCAGAATAAAAACACAAATAAAAAAAACCCGTAATATCTTTTAAGAAGATTATTTTTTTAAGTGAATCAAGCAGACGGCATGGTTGACAGAGCAAATTCAGAAACAGCACAGACGCTCCGTTAACCATTTAAAGGTGGACAAAGGAGTTTGTATGCAGGTTGAGGAACAGGTTTCGCCCTTGTGCGCCTGCTTCCTAATGCATACTCAGGCTGAATTAAAACGTATAGGTGTTATAATGAACAGAAGGCCCCCTGACCACAATCAGCCCGCTTCTTAGTCCGGAGTCCCAAAAGGTGAAACAAAGGTTATAAGCCTGTGTAACAGCGCCGCGTCTTTTACACGACAGTGAGCATTTGATTACACCCATTTTAATTGCTACAACGACTAAATCCTGCTAATTCTAAAATAAACCGGATTTATATTCCATCTTTCCAATTTTATGGTAATTTTAATCCTCTGAATTCCTTAGACAGTTTATCTTATTAAAATGTATTACGAATAGGCCAGCGTAATTTCGTGCGCTTCTGAAGAGTGTATGTCACGTCAGTAAATATATTGAAAATACGCGGTAAACTCATTTATATTCAATAATAAATGATACATAAGGATGCTAATATTAATAATGGTGAAGATACGACGCGCATGCACACAATCTCAGCGCAAAAACGCAATAAATCCCAACTTTCAGTGGCTTTCCTTTTCCCTGTCCCTTCCTCTGAATGCTGTGAATAACAGCGACGTCCCTAAACTTTAACGTGCTATTACATTGATATTAAATACAAAAAAAGTTTGTCTAAATACAGTCTACAAATTCTATATTATTTACGACTGAGTCTAAACTACCGCGTTACATAACACCATGAATAAAACATGTATTTGATTGTTGACAATACACTGATACTATTTAGATTTTAGTGTTAAAAAGAACCATCTCCCAAAAGACAGAAAAATTGGGTGATGTTGCCCCACAATTCCTTGATCTAAAAAGGTTAATGGACCTAGGTATATAGAATTTTGCTGCAGCGCAAAAAAAGGACGTTTCTGAGCAGCTTCGTGCTTCCTGCCGACTTTCTGATGGCAGGTCGGTGACGTAAGAAGAAATCAGTGGAGACAGACAGCTCGAGATATATGCTGGGGTGGAGAGATGGACAGATGTTGAGGCGGAACTTGGAAATATGTCCACGTTATTATCTCCCTCTAACACCCACTCTGCATAAATGATAGGTTTGATTGCAACTGGCAATGACTCAAGAAAGTACTGCGATGAGAGGTAAGGATTTATTTCTGGACATAAATTATAGTACGGGTAAGCTTTCTCCCACATCCATTACATCAGAATAGTAGTCTTTTGCGTGTAAATACGCAGGCTATAGTGTAGGCAGCATTTTGCTTCTTTTTTCACAAAAAAAGGGAAAAATAGAAATATATCATAAGATAGACTTACAGAGTGCACAAATCAGAACGTATGGAAAAAAACTCACCAAATTATAAAGTGCTCCGCGAATCGCCAGGTATCAGGACACGAACCGCTCACAAGGACTGCCTCTCTGAAATTTTCACTAAATCTGGTGTAGCCTAGGTACTGAAGAGCCTTTGCAATCCAGAGGTGGGGCGGAGTGCCATACGTCTATGATGCACTGAATCTCACTGGCGTCCAAAGTGCTCTTTCCTTTCTTATTCCGCCTTTTCCACCGAGGACTAAAACAATCATTCCGCTAACTAGAAACACAGAAGGGCATTGCACCAACAGAGAGAAAGAGAGAGAGCGCGCGAGAGACACTAAAAAACAAAGTTAATGGTTGCATGTAGCGCTCGCTGTTAATTCTGCTGATTTAAAGCACTAGCTTAAAATACAGCTATTTTATTAACTTATTTTATTCCAGAATATTTACCGAATAACTGCGTCACTTCTGGCAATATGTTGCAAAATTTGTAGATGTTTCCAATTGTTCAATAAGTAGTGCACAGGCATACAAAACCTTTATGCGCTCGCGGACTGGCGCGCGGAGTCCCTCCCCTTCCCGTGCGAAATATTCACTTCCTCGTAAGGTGTAACGAATCAATCTACAGTTTCCAGCAGCACGTTTTTTTTCCCGGCAGTCTCGGAAAGACACGTTTTAAGGATGCAAAAGAGCGGTGGCCACCTCACACGTCCTGCCGAATACTTGCGGCCCCCATTGTTGCGGCTCCCCCTCGCCAGATAAAGGCTGTAGCGACGCGCACTCTTGGAAAGCGATCCCTTGCACAAGTGCAAGCGAGGGTGGGGGGGGTCTTTGATGGGACAATGGGAGGCATGGCATGCGAGGCAGCGTGCTGAACCCGGCCCGCAGCCCGAAGGATACCCGGCACCTGCGCGGCTTCGGTGTTTACGGTCAAAATACTGCAGAGAATATAAACTGTTAAAAAAAACACACAACGACCCAGCTTACGAAATAAAAGCTTCCCCTTCATATGCACCACTCGGAATTGACAGCATTTTGTCTTAGGGTATAAAGCAGGATGCCACCAAAAGTGTCGCCCGCCTCAGCCCATTTATACTATAAAGGTGAAGCCCGCTTTATTGTATTATAGTTTTGTCCATTTTATTGAATGAGTATCACTACGGCTACGCATTATTCCAAATAGTGCCTGTAAGTTTATTACTTGTACACCCTTAATTACAACAGCAGCAATGCCAGCAACAGTGGCCCATAAAACACAGCGGCACGTAAAATAATGATACAGGTTCGTAAAAAAAAAAAGCAAAGTATTTGCATGACCGGGGGAAAAGGCGAGCGTCGCTCTCCCTTTGTCGGATCGCTCAGTTACAAGGAAAAAACAAGACAATTAAAAAGATTGACAGGTAGGTTTGACTGTCAGGGTGACGCTCGTAGCGAGGGGTGGAGTAAAAGTGGAGCGGGGGGGACCGACTCGATGCGTCTGTCTATCAGTTGAGGCTGTCTGAGGCTCCTGCAACCCCGAACGTGCGCTGCGTTTCTCCACGGAGGAAGAGCCCCCGAAGCCCGATCCGCTCCGATCCGCTCCCCGGAGTTTCGAATAAGACCAATTAGTCCAAGTCGGTCTGTGCGTGCGAGTGGACGTGCGCCTTTCATCCGGACCCCCCCTCCCCTTACCCTTTAACTGCGGGCTCCGCACTACATCAAGTGGCCGCATGTACCTGGAAGAGCGGCTCGGGGGGGTTTTTTATCGGTGTCGATACAATGTAAAGCCGAGGCGAGAGTGCGATCCGCAGGACCGAAGGTGCTCGCCGGGCGGAGAGGCTGTCTGATCGCGGAGGGGTGACTGACTGACTGCCTGGCGCTCGCCCTCCCCTGCCCGTCTCTCCGATCCCTGCGCTTCCCCCCGACCGCAGAGCTGTAACTCGGGACGAGGCGGAAATACAATGTAAAACATTGTTTCTCGTGTGGGAGTTGTTGATGCTTTTTTTTTAAATTGTTGTTACTATTATGATTAATACTGTTTTTTTTTAAAACAGTTATCTCCTTCTTTCCCGACCTCAAAGTCTCACCGCGAGGCTGAGCTTTCCCGATGGAAACCGGGGGGCAGTGAAACTCAGCTCCGATGACTGTCTGTTTTTCTGCCATTAAACTGATATGCAGAGATGTGTCTCTCCCCGGTCAACATGCTCTGAGTTGGCGAAGTCATCACGTCGAAGCTATCAAGTGATACCACCAGAAGGTGTTTTTTTTATTTGTTACCTTTATATCAGTATTTATAGAGGGAAACAAATAAGCATTTTTTTTTTAAAAAAACTTGCACCGACTTGGGGACTTAAGTCATCCTTTTGAAACGATTGCAGTACTCATCGATCCTAAATATCTACTCAAAGAAGTACCCAGCGAAGAAACTTGCAGCGATCTAAATATCCGTTTCTTGCACTGGTTTCCGTCCACCGTCGCCCATTATTTTGATTCCTGCATGAAAAGTCTTGTGGAAAGTCTTGGACAGCAGTATGCCGAGGAGGAAGCAGCAGGCGCCCAGGCGCTCTGCAGGTAAGAGCAACTCATTGTCTGCTCCAGAACCCACTTCGTCCGCACACCCTGCAACTATAACGCACCCATTATTTCATGCACTTATCTGTTTAAATGCAAAAGAGACCCCGCGTATAGAATACAGCGTGCATAATTAAAATGTGTCCAAAATAATAAAGTACCGTTGCTCAATTCACGACATTTCACTTTTTATTTAATAGGCTTATTTGAAGCCCATTCGCTGCACGCTTTGACAGTGAATAGGTGCAGGTGTTTGTTATGCAGGTTAATGTGTGCCGTGCTATACAACAGTGTGTTTTCTCAAACTACGCGTGCAGATAAATGTTACACTTCGATGGAACACCGAGATACGCGGATGCACCTTACACCCAGTGCCGTGTTAAATATCGGAAAGAAAGCCCGTAAACAATATGGCAAGTTACGCTGAAACGATCAACAGTTTGTGTGTGATGTGTGTAGGATTTAATATAAAATTAGTGTGCATACTTCTGGATATAAATGAAGAATATAAAATATAATTTTAAGTTTTACAAGAGGCTGTGTATTGGCGTGCAGATCATTTGGCATGACAAATATTTGATTAATTTATTGCTCATGCATAAACCCACAGGCTTTGCAAATATGCATAGTCGTCATAATTTTATTTGTGTAAAATGCTTTTTTTCACACCTTTTATAGAATGGAAAAATATAGAAAACTTTTAATGGTATTATTATTTTTATTATTATTATATTATTGCGTTTTCTCATCACTCAGCAGCGAAAACACGGAGAGAGGGTGGTTTCACCAAAGTAAATCCCAAATACAAGTACAGTAACCCTTCTCTCGAGCTCCCAGGCTCCCCACGTTCATTCATTGTCGTCCTGGCTACACACGTTTCCCTGATTACATATTTTTCTACCGCCGGCTCCATTTTATCGGCAAGCCTGTACAAAAGTTGTAGCCCGGTTGTATTTTATTTTAAAATATTTTGTAAGGTTTTTAATTTTTATTTTTATTACCTTATACATAGAGTTGCAATTAATATTTAGTCTCTAACTTTGAATTAGATCTAGCTTTCGGTGACCTGGACTTAGAATTGAAGTCCCCCCCCCCACCCCCCGACTTTTTTTTTAACAAATGTAAATGACTGACGGGGATTTGTAGGTCTGAGCTAATGAAGGGGCCGCCTTTGAAGTTTAGGCGTTAACAAGTGGAGTTGAACAAAAGACCGATATAGAATTTTAAGCAGATTTTCTAACATGTAGCATAAGCAGACCTAACATGAGGCCGAAGAGACACGTCTTAGAATAGGGAGGGTTTATTCTGTGAAATATTCGGGGGGGTTGAAGGGAACGTGTCTTTGGAAAAGTGGGAAAGGACGCTCACTGTACTTATGTATTCATTTTAATTTGACAGACAGATGTTTGGATACCCTCTGAAAGGAATCAGGTGAAATAGCTGGAGGTCTCCACATTTAAATGTCAAACACTTCAGTGGTGTTGGTGGTTTTTTTATTATTTTGTTTTGTTTTTATTGTAAGGGTTTAGAAATTGACAGAGGCATCAGGGTGCATGTTATCTGGCAGTTCTTACTTGAAATCAACCCATCAGAGAGAGGACCACCCCCCCACCCCCCACATAAACCAACATATTGATTTCATTGTCTCTCTTTTGACAGGCATATACATCATTGGCTTTAATGGTCAATCGGAAGTTGGCAGTCCTCTTTCTCCTCACTTGCCTTAGCTCACGTTCAATGCACTTAATCAACAATCCCGCAAGATGCGTTGCCTGAAAGGTCGCCACGGTTACTCGTAAGCCGCGCGTATTTCTCGGGCCTGGACGACGTCCCTGAAAGGTTGTGCCTTGATGTGTGAATCGACGCCAGACAGGTGGCACTGACTGGTGCGTTAGCGGGCCTCGTCCTCTGCGGGAACGGACCGGATCTTGGACCTGGTGAACGTGCCCTCTGCTGTGAATTAAGCCGTCCAGGAAGACACAGGGGGACGAAGATGGCGACCGCAGAGACGGGGCCTCCTCGGCGTGGCGGGCCCACTTTGTTTGTTTGGGTTTTGTTTTGTTTTGTCTCCGTAGCCCTCCCAAGTCTGATGCGGGACGTATCGTCTGGCCGTGTCTGCTGTTCTCCCTCGATGTTCGTGCTGCAGTCATTCGTTTTAATAGTCCCCCCACCCATAATCAGAATGTATGCTTTGCGTGGGCCCTAGCAACACAAAGGGCTTGTTTGTCCTCATGTTCACAACAGATTTAATCCCTAACAACCTGTGTTTGTATCGTTGCGTTTTCATCTCGTCATTAAAAGAAAATGGTCTTATGAGCCGATTAACCGGCCGCTTGGTTCGGTACCGGTACCCCGCAGACGAGGAAGGGAGAAGTCGGGGAAGTTTGTATGCTTTCTGTTAATAATGGATCTGTTTTTCAGACTGAGTGAACGTGATGCGCCTTCTTGTTTACGAGGCTACTTAATTAGCTAGGGAACAAGGTATGGTCCTTACATGGGCTTCGTTAGAAGGCCCCCAATTAATGTAATCGTGATGGATCCATGGCAAGCTCAACGATTAATGCTGACAAATTCAGTAAGGTGTCACGTCTGCAGCTGCTTTGATGTAATCAGCCTGATATCCTGCAGTCCCTATAGCCTGTAGTGCAGCATTAACTCAATTTGCCACTTCAGGTGACAAATGGACTTCGCTACCTGACTAATCATGTCGGTAAGACGACGCTGCCTAATGACCTCGGTAATCCCGGCTTTTATGTGGGCAGCAATGCATTCGCCCCGTATCCCATCCAGGCATAATTCAAACCTGGCGCTAGCTTTTCTGTATGTCTGTACATACGCACACGTGCAACGATGTCTACGTGACTTACGTCTGGACTTTACTGTTCCGTGGCTCCTACACGACACGTAATTTGCACAGCAAAGTAAATCAAATAAAAATCCCGATAAAAACTTTTTTAGGATTAATAAAAATGACGGTTCTCGGAAGGTCGCTACGAGCCGGCTGATTTTCCGATCCCAAAGCGAGTGTAATGAAGCCGTCACTCATTATTGCCGTAATGAGTTCTGTTGCGCCTGAGAGTTGCATTCCTTTTGCCAGGGATGTGTTTTCTGAGACCATACTCTTGGCGTCTTCACCAGCACAGGCAGGACTGAGGCATCGTGATATATTGGGGGGGGGGGGGGATTCCATGCAAAATAAAACGATCAAATAATCTCTCGGCTTGTGTCAGGCCTTAGGCTGTTAGCAGATTGCTGCTTTCGCTCTGATTGGTCCGGAGAGGGTCCCCGGGAACTGGTCTTGTTTATTGTTGTGGAACGATTAAAGGGCCCCTTTTCCCAATTCCCCCATCCCTGTGCAGGCCCACCACATTACTTCCTCTTCCCAATTAATTATTAGTGAAATGTAGCTTTTTTTCATTATCAGCATTTTTGCCCAGTAATACTACCAATACAAGTATTGCAAAAAAAGAAAAAGATACAGTATGTATGAGAATGATAGAATTACCTGAAGCTCAGGAAAGCTTCTGCGTAGTACGTCCGATTCCCCCCGGTCTAGGGTCTGTCTAAATTGGAGTTTAAATTTTCTTGTTAATAGGTGACATTGACCTGTATAGTCAATAGCTGTTTGCTGCTACACTTTAAAAGTAATAGTTTCATTTGCATTTGGGAGTTGTGCCAGTTCCGTATAGGAAATCAAAGCGTAGACATAAACCTCCCTTCTGCTCCGGTCGCATAACCTCCACGCGTCTGAGGAAGCCGAAAAGGGGGGATGTATAAAGATCGATTGGCTTGCTTTACACAGAAATATGGATCTTAAGTTTACCAGGAGAGTGGCTGTGCACGCTGGGGTATTACAGTGCTGAAGCTATTTATCTGGCTGTGTTTAAGCAGACGGCCAATCACAGCTGTCGCTGGCACGGCCAATCGCTGGCACGGCCTCCGGCGGCTCCCACACGTACCCACACCGTGTGACTTTGTACTAACTCTGCTGAGACCAACAGAGAAGAGTGGCATGAAGCGTCTGAAATTCTCATAGCTAATTTGTTAGCTAGAAGCGAGTAAGCGATCTTTCTTTTTGTTTAATTTTAAATTTTTACTCTTTTTTTTTATTTTTAATTACTGAGCATTCTCTTTTAGAAGTGAAGGAAAATTGCTGTCACGGCTCCCCTGCTGGGAGACGGGAGGTGCAGGAAATGTACAGATGTCAGCATGAATCCATGCTGGATCCTTCTGGACTGATCTGCCAGTATAGGTCTAAGCGTCCTTCACCGAATATCAAGATGAAGCCAGTTTCAGAAAAGCCGAGGAACCCGAACACAGGTTAATTCATCATAAGGTCAAGTAGCTACTTTCTTGTTCACTGGTGACGCCTTTATATTATGACAGTTTAGCTGTGCGCCTTATTTGCTGATTCGCTCGTTCATGGAGCCGGACATCTACTGTAAATCGCTGACCAGAGCGCCCGGATCTTAAGGCCACGATTTGGATTTGGGCGGCAGGCGTAGCTCCTCACCAATCACGTCACTGCAGCACTCCCCGCCATTTGCAGAGTATAATCATACATGTGTTATTTAGAAATGAATACAATGCTAATAAGATCTGTCGTATTCATTACACACAAGCTGGGCAACAAAAGCGCCAAATGCAAGGTTTTTTAAAAAGATTGGCGGGGGGGGGGGCTTCCTGATATTATTTCTTTGAAAAAGATCATTTTGGGAGATTAGCGGCTGAGGGAGGCATCGCTAAAAGCTGTTTGTGGGATGGGAATTAAAGTTGACAGAGGAACAGGATGGAGGACAGATTCTCCCACAGCAGCTGTGACTCTGCCCATTATCTTGACAGGTGTCAATTAAGAATTACTGCCTGCTGCAGTTATTTCTCCTATACAGCTGTCTGTGTGTGAAAGAAATAACACTTTACCCTTGTCACTTTGTTAGCTCGTAGCGGTAGCCTCAAAATGAGCGCCGCCGCGCTAATCGATAACCAGTGTATTAGCAATTATTTTGCACATTGATTTATGAAGGGGGTGACTCCTATGGTGCTGTTATTAGCCACTGATTATATGTGCCACCCCAAACCCCACCCCCACCACCACCACCAGCCTGGGTAGCTATGGCGAATATATGTTCCTAAAGAGGCCGGAGGTCTAGAACAATCTACAGCCAGACTCTGCACTAATCTGCTCCTCTCCATCACTGCTTGCCGTTAACAAGACAGGCCTTGCTTATCCTTGGGGGGGGGGGGGGTAGCAGGGGGGACACACCTCTCCTGTCTGTGTGGCACACAGAGGAAGAGAGTCTACGGGAAATATAGTCCCAGCACCGCCCAGCCCAGGGCCCTCGATGGATGGTGTCTGAGGCTTTTAAAAGGCGATGGTATTACCCATGTGTAGCAGGGAGCCATTCCGGAAATATCCTGTCCGTCAGCACTGAGGGCCTCCGGCCGGCGCGGGCAGCGCAGGGTTTTGGAGTAATCCTTCTAATATTCCTGCTATGCCTAAAAAAAATGTGTAGATGTTTTTGTATTGTGTGTTTATCGCGAGGGAAAGTTGATTTGGCGCTAGCCTTATTCAGCTCGTGTTACGTGTTATGTTAATATTACAAATATATATATACACACACATTTGTATTCCTGTCATTGTGGAGACTCTCCATTCATTTCTATGGGAATAACCTTAATCCCTTTCCAGCCCTAACCTTAACCATAATTAACCAATCGAAATACAAGACTTTGGGCATTTTTTATTTTTTGATTGCATTCGCAGATTTTTGTGGGGTCCCCACAAGCTAAAATGTAACAGGTTTTGCCACATTATAGGGACATTTGGTCCACACAATATTGTAAATGCAACACACACACACACACACACACACACACACATATACAGTTGGTCCCCAGATTAAGAAGGGGTTACGTTTCGATCGTAAAACAAAAACATTGTAAGGTGAAAATGCATTCTAATACGCTACACCTAACCTAACAAACATCATAGCCTAGCCTAACGTACCTTAAAAATGCTTAGAACCCTTGTATTAGCCTACAGTTGGACAAAGTCATTAACACAAAGCCCATTTTATAATAAAGTGTTTAATATTTTATACAATTTATTGAATAAATATATGATGGTAATACCCATCTTAAAGTCGAAATATCGTAACACGGACAATCGTAACCCGGGGAGTGGTTGTATAAAAATAATTAAAGATGACCTGAGTGTGACCTCAGTCCGAGTGACATTCTCTTTCTCAGGGCTGGTCTGCATTTTTCCTAAACACCCCCAAAATCTTTGGCCGAAACGTAATAGGGGAGCAAAGAGGAACAGAAAGTATTAAGAGACTTTTTGGAAAATCCACATTCCCCAGCAGATGCAGATGTGCCAGATCTTTATGGGATACTCTCCCGTCGCATTGTAAAGCTCCACGATAAAAACGGTCCGTTGTTACACTGTATGGCCCCCTGCCTGCGGGTCACCGATCACTTCGGGATAAATACCAGCATTTAGGGCTGCGTCTGAAGCGGTTCACTCCTTCAGGTGAATAAAAAGTACATCTTCCCCTTCTCCTGTAGCCCAGAAGAACAGTCACTGGCAGTCCGTCTGCTGCTTGTGTGTCCACCTCGCTGTCTTTGGGTTTCACTGGGTGTTAAGGGGTCGTCACATTTGTCAATTTTTAAAGCATGGTTGGTTATAGAAGCCCCCGTGCCCCAAATGAATGAATGAAGAAGGGAAACCAGCAAGAGGGATGTCGCGCATCGCGGCTGTAAGTTCCATCCCTCTGAACGGTGTTCGTTTAACCGATAATGTTTATAGAAGCAATGAGCGTAATTTTTGGCCAGATAGGATATCTTGGATTTTCTACAGCAGCTGCCAGCTCTTTGTCCTTGAGATGGACACCAGGCAGGCTGCCCTGTGCATCGGTAACAACCTGTGTCTCACGTTCTCGGCACCATGCTCATTTCTCATAACTTACTGCCACACACTTCTTGGAAAATGAGTAGAGAATTTGACATCTTTTCTATCCGCAGCCAAATGCCATTTTTCTGTCCCCCTTACGACCAGATGTTTTTTTTTAAGGTTTTCAGAAAATAGTGCTTGAATTATAACAGCACGTTAAATTCATATGCGTGCTGATAGCAGGATCAAATCCGTTTAAGTATTATTATTATTATTATTCTTTTTGGTTGCCAGGGCCTCTTTACCTGGGTTTCATCGGTAACCTGTTTCACTGTCATCCATTATGGCTATTAAATATGAGAGTAATATTTCCCTGTAAGCGTGTGACAGGGCAAGAGGGACGTTGGGTTGCCGTAGATTGTGGCTAGAAATCGGAAGGAGGGAAATTATATATTTTTCGCCAACAAAGTGCAATAATGTTAACCTAACCCCGTAGTTAATTAGTGTATGTATGTGCTGACATCACGAAACAAATAAAAATACAACTGTGAAATGTGCATTTCCCTGTTTATGTTAACACCCATCTCCTGTTTCACCGGTGTCGGATTTCAGCACCTGAATTTTGGAATGCGCCCTGTGATATTTTGCTGAGGTGCACGCCTCACATCCAGTGGAAATTCTGCGGGTTTTTGCGGCCTTTTCTACGATGAGCAACCGCTGTTCAGGGATTCGGGGGGTGGGGGGGGGGACAAGGGCTTGACCCCGACTATCCACTGCTCACCTCCAACCTGACCCTTTCTCCACGACCATGCAAATCATCCCTTTTTTATTTCATGTTTATGAGGGTGTCTAATAAAAGTAACGATAATCGCACATCAACAGTGGATGCCAGGCACATCCTGATTTTAATTTTGAAAAAATTAAGCTGTTTGTGTTCTTCTAACGCTGATGTTTATAGTATAGTATAGTGTATAGTATAGTATAGTACAGTGTATAGTATAGTATAGCATAGCTGGGTTTTTGTTAGGCATTGTTGTGGCTGGAAGGCGGGACTTGAGAATGTGCTCGAAGCGGCTTGTTTATATATGTTTGTGTGAGCTGTTTTTGACTAAAGATGACACAAGCCCTCTAGGCGATCAGGCCGAAGGGGGACTTTTTTGCGGATGGGGGGCAGAGGCACTCCCTCAGAGGCATGGCCTTGACTAACACTCAACATTTGTCTGCAGCTCGGAGGTGCAATATCAAAGATAGCGCTTTTTAGAAATATTTCCCACGTCCTCCAGCTGGTGACAAGGCCCCCACTGTGCCCAGCTTACAGCAGAAAGGCTTATTTACACACTCCGGCTACGCTGAAGTTTCTCCATCGGCGAGTTAGCTCGCCATCTTCCACGTGTATACATTCCTCTGCAGATGTGTAATGAATGCATCATTTTTTTAAAAATCTCCTTTTGAAATGTCTTATTTTTAGCACAGCGGAGCATTGTGGAGAAGTCTCCGCCCACCCGGGTTTTAATGTGTCGGATAGTAGTGCGGGGCGGCACGTTACCGGGGCGATGGGGCCGGAGCACTAGCGTTGCCGTGACGAGCGCGCCCTTTTATGGAGCTGTGGTGCTCATAAAGGCCGCTTATTGCCCAGGCCGAGAGCGGAGCCCTGGAGGTGGGCCTCTCCGGCCGACACTCATCACTCACGCCTAATGATACGCCTCCCCTCCCCCCCGCTTCCCGAGGAATCCTGGGCGGAGTGCAAATCGAGTGGGGTCGTCCGCAGTTCACGACCCCCAGGTGGCGATCCCTCCGGCAGGTCCCCGAGGCCCCAAGCCTCTCCGGTGTGTCCTTTGAGACCCCCACTGTGCGAAGTGTGTGAGCACGTGGGCGTGTGTAATGTCACCTTACCAGTGTGTTTGCTCTACGAAAGAAAGATATTAAAATATATATATATATGAAAAAGGAATCTATATACATATATCTGTATCTATATATGACCTCCTTTTACACGTAAGTGCTTGGACTTGGTGTGTGGTCTTTTGAAAGTTCTCGCTGTTATCTTATCTCTCAATCAGAGAAGAGATGTTTTATAAATCCAGAGCAGGCCGACTCTTCCTGATGTCATCACGGAAAACTTAAAACTCGTGCAATCTGTTAAATAATCTACATTGTTATTTTATTTGACTCCCCCCCCCTTCCCATACTCCCTCTTCAGCCGCGGTTGCCATGACAACATATTGTTAACTCTTAATGTTAATACGCTTCAGTGGACCATCGTGTTGTCTACCGCGACCGAGTGTGTTACTCTATTGTGCAGGAGTCGGCGTGTGTGTGTGTGTATGTGTGTGTGAGTGAGTGTGTGTGTGTGTGTGTGAGAGAGAGAGAGTGAGGGCAGCCGACCAGGAAGGAAAGGCTTGCATATTCTGGGAAATGAATTTTTACATATTTACAATTTTTTAATGCTTATTAGACATAGTTTTATGTAGCTTAGTTTTATTGGCCGTTACTCAATGTATAAAACTTAAGCTACTGAAAAATTATTATACAGAAAAAATTATTTGGGGGGAGGATTTGGAGGCAAATTCTGGAAAACAACTACAGTTAGGACTAAACATAAACACATATATAACTTTATAAATTTGTCTGTGTGATTATTCCCCTGGGTTACCGAGCAGCATAGCGGGATGAGTCTGGCCTCGTTCTCTCAGTCCCAGCACCAGGACAGACCAGAACCGTGGCCGGGAATTTTGAGAACCCCAAAAAAAAATTCCTACGGTTTCTGTTCTAGCTTCTGGCTGGAAAGCGAAGGGTATCGATTAGTTTTTATTCGGTTTTGTTTTTGCAAATGGCTTTTTTTTTCTTTTTTTTTGAAAATGTCCGTCTGAAGATGAGGGGTGTTTTTTTTTGGGTGAGAGGGGCCCGCATTTTCCTAAAGGGTCACATCACCTGCGTGTGGCTCTGGGTCACGTCCCCCCCCGCACGCGCGCGTGTGTATGTTTGCGACCCTCCCCACTCTGAGTGCACGTTTGCGGCTCACAGACAGCCCCGATTCTCACAGCGCTGACCGCTTTAACTCGGTCTGCCCTTTGTCTCGCGCAGCATTTTTTTGTAGGTCATAAATCGTTGCTTTAAAAAACAGCCCTTCTGTGTATCTGTCTTTTTTTGGTGTGTGTTACATGCAAAAGCTATTTTTAATATAACAGTACAGCCCGTTTTTTTTGTTTTTTTTGGTGGGGGGGTATTGGGGACCCGAAACATCAGCTCCAAAAAAATGCTAAATCCTTATATAAAGGGCATAGACTCGGTCCGTGCCAAAAGGAAAAAAAGAAGTTGATTTCCTTTTCCCGGGCAGCCATAGATCAGCGGGCCTCCCAGCTGCAGTGTCACGGGCCGACAGAATGACATGTGTCATTTATCAAAGGGGCCAGGCCTTGGGAAACGTACATGACAAAGCCTGAGAGAGTTCATTCCACACCCCCCACCCCCCTCCTGCCTTGCCTGTTGCCAAAAAAAAGGCCTGTAATGTTTCTGTCATCCCAACACCAACGCTCGGCTCCTCTCCTCGTCCCCCCACCCCACCCCATTTTTATTTAACCGTCTGTGTGCCGCTGCAAAGGTTCTCTTGGTCCGATACTGGGTCACCTCCGTGGTCTCGGGCCGTGCCCCGGCCGTCAGCCCACACCGCATACATTTAACCCCGACGACGCCGCAAATTCACACTGAATGAACTAAGGAGCAAATGAAATATAATGTCTGAATGAATATAAAAGTTCTACTACGTTGAGGCCTTTTAGACGCCGCGCGTTAATTTAATTCTGAGCTTGTTGTTAGGAGGACATTTTTTGAACATTGTAGATACTTAATGTGAGACAATAAGTGAGAATATATGCGTGTGATTTTTTCATTTTCTTGGTCCTGTCACCCTGGAGACGCTCTCTTGGACCAGGTCGATCTGATACACGTATCTTAATGGGGAGGATAAGCCACGTCTGTTGGGAGGGGCGGTTATGGGAAGCTGAGGGAGTATATAAATACAGATGTACGTCTGGCGAGTGACGGAGCCCCTGGGCCAGAGCGGGCCGGGTTACGGGTAGAGCGGGTTCGTCTCGCGAGAGACGGAGCCCCTGGGCTACAGCGGGCTGGGTTACGGGTAGAGCGGGTTCGTCTGGCGAGTGACGGAGCCCCTGGGCCAGAGCGGGCCGGGTTACGGGTAGAGCGGGTTCGTCTGGCGAGTGACGGAGCCCTTGGGCCAGAGCGGGCTGGGTTACGGGTAGAGCGGGTTCGTCTGGCGAGTGACGGAGCCCCTGGGCCAGAGCGGGCTGGGTTACGGGTAGAGCGGGTTCGTCTGGCGAGTGACGGAGGCCCTGGGCCAGAGCGGGATGGGTTACGGGTAGAGCGGGTTCGTCTGGCGAGTGACGGAGGCCCTGGGCCAGAGCGGGCTGGGTTACGGGTAGAGCGGGTTCGTCTGGCGAGTGACGGAGGCCCTGGGCCAGAGCGTGACGGGTTACGGGTAGAGCGTCTGGCGAGTGACGGAGGTCTTGGGCCAGAACAGGCCGGGTTACAGGTAGAGCGGGTTTGTCTGGCGAGTGACGGAGGCCCTGAGCCAGAGTGGGCCGAGTTACGGGTAGAGCGGGTTTGTCTGGCGAGAGACGGGGCTCTTGGGCCAGAGCGGTCCGGGTTACAGGTAGCGAGGGTTCGTCTGGCGAGTGACGGAGCCCTTGGGCCAGAGCGGGCCTGGTTATGGGTAGAGCGGGTTCGTTTGGCGAGTGACGGAGCCCCTGGGCCAGAGCGGGATGGGTTACGGGTAGAGAGGGTTGGGGAAACGGCCTGCAAGAGATTCACTGGGGTTGCGCTCACGCAGCTCAGCGCTCATGTCCCCTTTCTTTCCACTGAAAGGTCCGCCGCATCATTGGGGGGGTGGGGGGGCATATTTAATCTTGTGTTGCTGCGAGAAAATAGCTCAGACAGGTCAGAAATAGTTCAGCCTGGTATGCAGAGGGAGTGAGTGATGGCGGCCGAGGCTCCTCTGTCTTCCACACCACCTGGGCCTGAGGTCGGCGGGTCGCTGTCACTGTTTCTCACGTAATGAAAATAAAGAATGAAGTGGGAGGGGGCAGAGAGAGGGAGAAGGAGTAGGAGGGAGAGAGAGATGGAGTAGGGGAGAGAGAGGGAGTAGGGGGGAGAGAGAGGGAGTAGGGGAGAGAGAGGGAGAGGATGTAGGAGGAGAGAGAGGAAGAAGGAGTAGGGGAGAGAGAGAGGGAGTAGGGGGAGCAAGAAGGAGTAGGGGAGAGAGGGAGTAGGGGGAGAGAGAGGGAGGGAGTAGGGGAGAGAGAGAGGGAGTAGGGGAGAGAGAGAGGGAGTAGGGGAGAGAGGGAGTAGGGGAGAGGGAGGACTTACAGCTGATCTGTTGTGCATGCCTACCTCACACACACTCACTGGCTCTCTCCCATATGCATGCCTCTCCTCTCCTCTCCTCCTTTGTCTGCTCCTTTACTCGCCCTCCCGCTCCTTCTCTCGTCCCCCTTCCTCTCCCTCTCTCCTCGACGGCCCTTTGCATTTGTCTTCATAAGCCTAATTTATTTTTGCAGTGAGACGCAAGCTGACAGGCATCACTCAGAGCAG
>JAODKN010000046.1:8050628-8070931 GCA_026774425.1 Petrocephalus zakoni
GTTTGGTCCGGCGCGGGTTCCGTGGGGGGGGAGTCTGGGTGGAGGGTACAGAGTGGGGGAGCCAGGAGGTCGGGTACAGAGTGGGGGAGACAGGGTGTAGGGTACAGAGTGGGGGAGACAGGGTGTAGGGTACAGAGTGGGTACAGAGTGGATACAGAGTGGGGGAGACAGGAGGTAGGGTACAGAGCGAGTGCAGAGTGGGGGGAGACAGGGTGTAGGATACAGAGTGGGTACAGAGTGGGGGGAGACAGGGTGTAGGATACAGAGTGGGGGGAGACAGGGTGTAGGGGACAGGGCAGGTACAGAGTGGGGGAGACAAGGTGTAGGGTATAGAGTGGGTACAGAGTGGGGAGACAGGGTGTAGGGTACTGAGCGGCTACAGAGTGGGGGAGACAAGGTGTAGGGTACAGATCAGGTACAGAGTGGGGGAGACAGTGTAGGGTACAGAGTGGGGGAGACGGGGTGTAGGGTACAGAGCGGGTACAGAGTGGGTACAGAGTCAGGGAGACAGTGTAGGGTACAGAACAGAGGGAGACAGGGTGAAGGGTACAGAGCAAGTACAGAGTAGGGGAGACAGTGTAGGGTACAGATCGGGTACAGAGTGGGGGGAAATAAGGTGTGGCGCGGGCAGATGGAGAGGGGCCAGAAGAGCAATGTGTCAGTGTGTGTACACAGCATGTGCAGAGCATGTACCAAGGGAATTTGATCAGACACTAGCGTGTTTGGTTGTCTGGGACGTATACATCACTCTGGGCTGGGGGTTCAAATTAAAAACAGTCCGCAGGTGCCAGAGAAGGGAGCAGAATTTATATGCTTGCTAAAAGCTAATAAAATATAATGGTTTCATAAATAATGGTTTCACGCCTCTAAGCTTTTATTTAAACCATTTAAACTTGAAGTGGTTATTACGACTTCAGCCCTAGTTCTACTGTTTGCATTACATTAGAGTCATTATAATCCCGCTATGTTTTTAAGCGGGAGTCACGGTGACTGTTGCCCACAAAGTGTTGAATTCACAGTGGTGTTTGCACAAGCCACATGGCACTCTGGGCCCCCATGAATGAAAGTCTGCCGGGGGTGCCCACCCCGTGTCAGTAATGCCACTGCTGAAAAGGGGGGTGTTTCTCTAAGCCTGTCGGGCCGGTTCCTGCGGAGTCGTGCTTCTTCGTATCGTAATGAGCGATCTGTGGAGTGTATAGAAAAGCACTCGCGAGAAGCCATTTTCTCAGAGAATAACCCGAGCAGGCGTAATTACCATGACGAGGCGGGAGTGTAACGAGACAATGATGATCGTTATGCTGCGTAATGGTGGATTCGTATGCAGATAATGAGCTTCTTTCATACAGTGCTAAATGATTGCTACAAAACAGCCGTCTTTCGCTGCGGTAAAAAAGATGATCCCAAAAGCTGTATGGTGATATAAATCCCAGTGGCTGGCAGAGTGATATCACCACAGGGACCTTCACCCCGATCACTCCAAGGACTCTACCTGACTTTCCTCTCTGATCCTCGCTCATACATCACTTTGGACAATAGTGTCTGGTGTATAAATACATTAAAAAATGATAAATTAAACTGGACAGCAGGGTCACCTGAAGCTGTCCTAGCACAGGAACACATGTCCGTATCAGATTTCTGCTAAAAATACTTGGGGGTATTGGGGGCGTCCCTCCGGGTCCACTCCCAAAGCCGTCGCACTTGGTAAGGGGGGCTTGTCTCCCTGATAAACATTTGACAGCATTTGCAGTAAATGTTGAGGTCACAGATCTGTGACGTGCCCATGGATGTCTATTCCGTCAATGCTGTGGGGCTGGTGTCCACCTGGGGCCAGGTTGAAGACATTTCCACCTGCCCGCCCCAGGAACCAGAGGACAATGAGCCTTCCTCGTCCGTGATCTTTAAATACAATCAGCAATGCATTACTCAGAGGGTTAGGACACTGTGTTCATGACTGCAAGTTCAAATCCTGTGGTCGGCAGAATGAATTCACCACTGGGCCCTTGAGCAAGGCCCTTAACCCCCAATTGCTCCAGGCACCGGCTAACCCCTGCTTACTCATTTGCACGTTACTTTGGATAAAAGTGTCTGTTAAACAAATTATGCAAATGTAAAATGATCTGAAGGTACGAGATCCAGAAATGCGACTTTAAAGACCTTTAAAGATGTCACAAAGCCTTTAACCATACATAGCACCTCGAGTTAAACCGAATTAGCAAATGTCTCCATAATTATAAAAGGTATTATTTTGGTTCCCCATGTTTGTCAGCTTTATATTCACACACAGTATATGTATACTGTATACACACTCTCTGTACGCTGGTAATAGGCCAATTGGAGACCACTCGTGATTGGCTGGTCCACAGTGACTACATGAAAATTAGACCAATCCCAGCCCACAGCAAACTTGAATCTTACGATGACTGCAGGATGTCAATAAGGAGATTAGCAGGATTAACCGGTGTGCCTGTGGAGCCATTTCCTCAGCACTATGACAGGCTCACAGTCACGGTGGACCAGCCAATCACAAGTGGTCTCCAAATTGTCCTGGTGTCCTCACGCTGGAGGTCATCACCGCAAACTGGCTCTCAGACACTGCTGCTCTGTGTGTGATCAGCTGCTGCCTGACACCAGCTACATAATGTTTACACCGAGTAAACCTAGGAGATGGCAAACCGCTGTCACGACTGCCCTCCCACACGGCCTTTCAGGGGAGGACCGGGGTTTCAGAAGTGTGAACAAAGATGTTGGCGTTCTTCTCTCACCATGGCAACGCGGAGCTGTCCAAGGAGTATGATAGGCCTGCGTGGAGTGCTGAGAACAAACTGCATGCGGGTGTGAGTATGAGAGCGCGAGAGAGAGTGTGTCCAAAAGCACCCTGTACTGTCTTAATCGTTGCAACCCTGTCTGGATAAGAAAACACAGAAGGTGGATGGATGGATGGATGGTTGAAAAACATTTATATTTATGTCAAATTCTCCATAGTGGTCCCCATCCAGCACTGTTGACTTTTCTCAGCATATAACCCTAGTGTACTTAACCAGTGATGTAATGCTTGCTTAAGAAAGTCATAATGATGAATGGAAAGATACTGTACTGAAGTACTTACATTTAATGTTAAATCATATTACATCTCGATAGCTGCCTACGCAGTTCCCTGGGGGCGTCAGGTGGGTCCTCCTGCAGGTGTGCCGTGGGAACAGGCAAGGTCAAAAAGCAGCCAATCTGCATGAGTGTGGAGCTGCGTGATCCAGCCTGGGTAACATTTTCAGCAGGTTTCCATGGCACTGCCCTCACACTTAAAAGGGGAGGTCGCTTCAAACCTCTTTGCTAAACCACGTTCAGTCTCGAAGTCTGTTGACCTCAGTATTAGACCTAGTTGTCGTGGAAACAAGCATCCAGTGAAATTGTCTGGCTAACATGCCCTCCTACCAGGAGTGGTGCAGTGATTAGCACCACTGCCTCACACCTCTGAGTTCAGTCTATCCCTCAACTTACTCAGAAATGCACAGGCCAAATCCAGCCCAGCTGAGCTTTCCCTATGTGCTGAACAGCCAATTAGCAGGAGCAGCCAGGAAATCTGAGTCTTATGTGTCTCCAGAAACATCACCAAATTGTTGTGAACCCTTCCCGGCCTCACCTTCGGTCCTCATATTTAGTGGTAGGAGCAGTGATGAAATACAGATGGGAAAGAATGAGAGGGAGGAGGGTGCCCCCTGCTGGAGCCAACAGGCAGCATTTCCCATTCCTTGGGCAGCCAGTAAAGAAGGGTCATTCATACCATGGCTCATGCTGCCAGTGACGAGCAACCCCGGTACAGCTGGGTTAGGGTGGCCCTGTGTGCCTGGTCTGTGAAGACGGGTCATTGACTGGTGCCACAGTTGGGCCTCTGATGGCCGGCCATTTGAGCGCACTCCGATCAGAGAGTGGCATGGGCCTCCTTGGCCACCTCATGCGGCCGGCCTCTGATTCCCGGCAGCTGTCAGTGCAGCTTCTGTTCCGTGTCACGCAGATGGCGAGTCAATGGCCATTCCGTACTGATCACGCCTCATCTTCTGTCGTCCGTCAAGCAAATGTACATTTGTAAAGTAGAATTCAATAACGCACATAATCACGGCATTTTTGTCTTAGACTTTAAGTCTTTTTGGGGGAAAATTAGATATTGTGTCATTTCGTGTGCAGACGGCGAAAGCGCTGTGTAATGAGAGCCCCGATCCTTCAGAGTGGACGCCTATCAGAAGGACCGTAGAGAAAAGACCAGTGCTGCCATCTAGTGTTCACTCTATAGGGTTTTTTTTTTTTACTGAACTACTGACAAAAGTTAAAATACGATCCTCTCTATATATTATAATAGAAACGCACATTTTCTCACAAAACTATCGTGATTTTATCATTATTCTAGATATTCTTATAACAGTCTTAACATAATTATTCGTGTTATATTTTAGAGTGATAACTCTGGACCTACCGTAAGGTGATGAATGGTGGTGATACTTTTATATGTAAACCAGTCCGAAACTGGCTAAAATGCCAGGTTTGTGGTACTTACGAGGGACACCATTCTGTTCATATGCAGCCGTTCCCCGCGTTACGAAGACCCGTCTCACGATATTTCGACTTTATCATTCGAATCATAAATATTGTGATATTGTATTCAACACGTTATAAAATAGGTTTTGTGTTAATGATAATGCCCAGCTGTAGGCAATGTGAGTGTTCCAAGCATGTTTAAGGTAGGCTAGGCTATGATGCTTGTTAAGTTAGGTAAAAAATACATATTATGTATATTAAAATTACATATTATATATTGAAATATAGGTTTATCGGATGGCTGTATAACCTATACTGCTTTATAGAAGAGTGAGTGTGTGACCAAGTGCACTGCTATAATAGCCGGGAGTGTAAAGTCCGTCCAAACGAAGCCAAAGCAGAGAAGGTCCGCCACGTTCCCTGAGCTGCCTTAAACTGCAGTGACCACAAGCAGCCTGAGGGGGGCAGTACACGCCAGGGCGTATAGCCTGTATACTGTAAGGCGGCGCTCAGCAACTGCTCAAAGCGGACGGGGACACCCACGCTCGGCATATTTTATTTTTATTTATTTATTTGGTTGCGGATAGAATTTAGCCCTAGGGTAAAACAAAAACGTGCTGTATAGAACATATAGACGTGTAATAAGAAGCTCTTAACGTAGAAACGCTGTAAAGAACATATAGACGTGTAATAAGAAGCATCCTGCAGCTGATGGCGCAGTGGTAAAAGAACTGGCAAGATCTGTGGCGGTGAGTCGCCTCGACGTGCATTCCCTGAAGCTGTTCCAGGAAAAGTCTAACTGTACAATTATGCAATAGTGAACTGCAATCATCATACTTCTCTTAAATAAATTGTTTAAATAAACAAATATGAAGTCCCTAAAGTGAAACACTTTTGCGGGGATATTTATACAGTCACACGGGGAGAGGACTGAAACAGGGCTATTCAGCTTGGACTACAGAGAGGAACGCACTCCCTTTGAAAGTCTTCGTTTGTAGCATATTAAAGCCGAAAACCCTGTTTTTTTAATGAGTGTTTATAAATAAAACACGCCGGCGGGGACATGACACACGGCTGCGGCGTGCCGTTGTGAGCACAGACCTTTTTCATTTGCTCTTAAATAAAGTGCGAGTGGTGAGGGCACCCCCTCCGGCCCAGATCGAGGAGCCGAGCTCCGGCTATGGATGATGAAATGCAGGCGCACTGACCTGGAAGGGGGCGCCGCTCTCCGCAAATGCAAAACGCATTATGTCTGCAAACCTCTTACACTTCTCCAGTTCTTACAGGGTCAGCCGCCGCCACATACCATTTCATGTCGTGTTCTTCATTTAAAGGGCTCGGTATATAATTTTACTATGCGTTTCCCTCAAGGGGCATTGTGCTGCGTGCATGCATGTCCCAGAGTGTTCCTCGCGTAGAAGGGGCAGTATTCCAAGCTACAGAGCATCCTTCATTTATAGTACAGGGTATGATTATGGGATGACAGGGATCCTGGGGCTGACTTCAGGAAGGTGTAATCCCTCAGTCGGCTGGAAGCTGATGTTGTGCAGCCTGGGTGGAAATGCAGTAAAAATAAACTGCATCGCGTATCGGTAGTGCAAGAAAACACACATTCATGATGCCACCAGGGCTTGAATGGCAGGTCTGCGGATCGCATTACTGGCCGCGCAGCTTCAGGACCGGGGCTCAAACTTGATGCCAGCTTCGCTCGTATGGAGAGTTACCCACATCCTCATGCTTTCAGCTTCGGTGCTCGCATTGGGAGTAGGCTAGGTGCTGTCAAGCCGACGCCGGCTCCTGGCAAGCGTCTAGGCGGCATTCATCCGGAACGCTCCGTACCGCTCTGCAGGCGCCCCAGTGGCATGTTCATTGTGGTGACGACTGATTCCATTCATCTCCTGACTGTGCCTCCTCCAGGCAGTACAGTTCCGCGCAGCGCTCCTAGTGTGCGCCCTTCAATGCACTGGCATCCCCCTCCCTGTCTTGTGCCCCATACGTCCCGTCAGGCTCCCGACCAAAACTGAATCTATCTTGGATATGTGTCCATGGGAAATGGATGGATCCACTAAGAATAGCACGCAGCCAGTGTATTAAACCAAATAAATCATTAACCCATATTAACAGAATGAAAATGGACTGGGAGATGCCTTCATACAGATTAACCGGGATCACACGTCAATAGGAATGATTAAGGCATGTGGCAGATTTGAAAGAGCCGTGACAAGCGCGGAAAACAATAGGATAGGGAAACCGGAGCGCGGGGAGGACGTGAGAAGCCTGCCCACAAGCCCTGGGGCTCCAGATTACAAGTGATTGACTTGGGTTGGCTCTTCTCCAGCACCCCTCCGGAGTTAAGGGGAATATCTTGTAACGTGATCCAATAATTAGTTCAAACTTTGCTTTTGTTGAAATGTCTGCACCCGGAGCACGTTCGGATCCTCCCTTTGTCTTAGTTTACTCGCAATAATGGCATATTAGAATAAAGTCAACGGCGTTACAGTTCTCATTTTAAAGGCCTTAAACGGTACGAGTCCTCGCAGATGGCGACGGGATGAGATTTAACAATGCGTTCGAGCAGCTGTGCGCGAAATCCGCTCTTTATTTGCAAAGTCAAACGGCGATGGAAAAAGCTGAAGGAATCCGGTGATCAAGCACCCCGGGGATTTAATTAGCAGGTAAACAACACCTTGAATCAGTCCTCGTTTTAATAAATCATTTGCTAACGCTAACAGAATTGCAAATGTTGCTTAGCTGATGCATCTTAATTATTTCTAAAATTACTGGGGTGATGGTGCCTCGCGAGGCTGTCATCTTCTTAAATGTGTAAATATAAAGAGGGACATCTGTTATTACCCGAGGTGTCAAACTCTCTCCCAAAGTCCATTTAAAATGCATCCCATGCAACTCGGCAACTGATGAATATACGGGCAGATGCCATGAACACGCGGACTTTGTTGAATCGCCTGTGACTTTTTTCTTGACTCAAATTTCATTAAAACAGGAGCGCCAATAGCTATTTACTGACTGGCTCAGATCCAAGACCTCAATCTGCGGCAAATCTACACAGGCGCAGAAAATCTATTTGTACCTACATCTAAGTAAAACGTTTTCTCAGCCTTTGAAAGGGTGACTCCTCTTGTCTGCTCTGGTCCTTCTGAGTGGATGTAGCACTCGGGTGAGAGTAGAGGGGGGTATTCTCCGTACGTGGATTATTCGTTTAGCCGGATGAAATTGTTGACGAGTTGGCATGATCCTGGATCTGTCTGTTCTCAAAACTCTAGCTCAGGGCTGGCCAATGCTGCTCCTGGAGAGCCACAACCCTGCAGAGCTTAGGTGCAGCCCTAATTTAACACACCTGATACTGATAACCAGGCCCTTGTGAAGAATCTCAATTAGAGTCAGCTATGTTGAAGCAAAGCCGACTCTAATACTTAATTTACTTCATACTTAAATTAGGGCTGCACCTAAGCTCTGCAGGGTTGTGGCTCTCCAGGAGCAGGGTTGGCCAGCCCTGCTCTAGCTGCAGCTTGCTGGATGTGTTGTTATACCAACACATCCTAATCGTCAAACCTGCTCGGTTCAGGCTTGTTCTGTGTAAACAAGGACTTATTAATCAGTGTCCATGCATGTAAATCTAATCAGCCTTGGCCTCGCCTTTCGTGGATGAAAATAATAACAAGAGAATTTCAAATCGAGAAAGTTTTGCGCGATCGGTGAGATCCTTTATTGTGTTCCCATGTCCTGACTGTGCTTACGTTTCATCTGGAATTATGACAAATAATAATGTGACACATTTGAAATGTAACGCTGCATTCAAGTAATAAGTATACAAATTAAAAACTACGCATGCATTTAAATTTTCAACCACTTTTTGTCAGCTTTGTTGTTAACTTTTCTGATTTGGGTCGCTTTTGCTGCGTTTCCTTTTGATACAGATTAATTCTTTGAAGTCATCATATCGCTCCAATGAATGGTCCTGCTCAGATTGAGTGAAAAAATGCACCGTTTTTTCTGTCATTTTGTAGAAGCCAATGAGAGACTTGCCGATCATGTTTTCTAGACTCCATGCGTATAGACTTTACAAGCAGCACAATCATCTCGTTTGATGGGATCCAGCTAAACTAATCCGCTCCTGAAGTGCGTTGAAGGAACCGACTTAACCGAATGATTTTCACTGCCATTAACAGATCCAAGATGAGGCTTCTGATCTGGGATGATTTAAGCAAAGTACGGAGAATACCCCCCTGGAGAGGCTTCCCAGTGACTGACCAGTACATAATGACTTGTGTTTTTCGTCTGTAGTCTTGCTACCTATAGCAAAGCTATATGGCTCTAGCCTGACCCATTTGGCGTGTTCTGCCGAGATCTCCATAAAGCAGGATATAATGTAATGTGGGTCATGATATCTGAAGCTAAATGCCAGGTAGGAGGCGTATTAACCACCTGTTGAGAAGATCCTTTTCTGTTATCCACTGTGCCAGACTTTCCGATGACAGAAATAAACCCCAGATTGAAAACAAACAGCAGTCTTGTGAATAAACATGCATGTTTATATCACAGTCTTTTCCATTACAGTCCAGTTCAAAGTCTATTCTTGCTGTCCATTTGCCTTCGTTTGAGCATTCGTCTGCACTTACTATGTGCCCATTTGCCTTCGTTTGAGCATTCGTCTGCACTTCCTATGTGCCAGTAACACCGAGAAGCTGAGGACAAGAGCAGGTAATTCTGTAAGACTGCTGGATCCGACTGGAACCTATGACCCTTTGGGCCAGAATCCCACGAAACCGGACTCGTGGATCCACTCTCAGGTCAGGGAAAGAGCCGGGTTCATATCAAACCTAAATTAGAATAATTTTGAGTTTGAATTCATTCAGTTAAGGTTTAAGGTATAAAGTAACATTTTTCAGATGTGCACAGAGACACCTGCATGCATCATCACTGCCTTCCCCACAGTATAATATAATGTCACACTGAATGAAGGAACTCTGATTTAATTTAAATTTGGATTTGTAAGACATGAACAGTACATTGTACTAGACATGAAAAATTTGTTTTTACTTTTGGGTTGAACATCGGGGGGGAATAAAAATCACCACCCATTTAGTGGGGGTCCAGGGGCATGACCACCTCACCTCACCCCCCCCATTTTTAAGGGGAACGGAAATGCCAAAACAACATGAGATACATATTTATTACTGGGGGGTGTATTAGCCAGTACCGGTTACACCAATGTTCAGGCCTCATGAGGCTACTCTCTGTGTCACACCTCTAATACCATGCATGTAAAAATGTCCAGTAAGAGACTTGTTTCCATACAGTGGTGGAGTCACTGGGTGACATTTACTTATTATGACATGGTCAGAAAAGAGTAGCTGGTCATCTCCCATTACCCCTTAGTTGCTAGCAGACCTTTACAGATCCAAACTGGAAAGTGATGTTGTGTTGAGCTGCAGGTTTGGCAGGGTGGGCAAGAAATTGATCTTGGGGGCTCAAATGGTTAGAACGTCCTACCCGTGATGGGAAGGTTGCTGGTCCAAATCCTGCCGCCAGCGTACTGATTTCAGTGGTGGCCCCTCGAGTTGCTCCAGGGACTGGATGCAACCTTGCGATGACACGCAGGGACGGTCTCACTCTGCTTTCTCAAATGCACATCACTTTGGGTAAAAGCATCTGCTAAATAAATATATACCTCTTTGAAAGGCAGCAGTTCTCTCATCCCGGCTGCAATGTCAGCAGGAAGCGCAGAAATGCAAGCCGAATGTGGTGAGCTCTGGAAGGAAGGTCAGGTAGAGTTGGATGTCAGACAGGAAATAGATACCGAAGGTCGCCCAAGCCTTGTACACCGGAACGCGCCAAGTGGCTATGATGTCATCACTACTCTAACGCATCACCTATGGATTTTTTATGATGTCTCACAAGCTCAAAGCTTCACTGATGCGTTCCTTACACTATATTCAAGGAACTAGATGGCAGATTACGTGTCATGATAATATTTAAAGACATTTAACTTCTGCAGAAACGTGTTTTTTTTTTACAGCAGCTAATCCAGATAAAAGGAATAATTCCATAAGATTAAAAGACTGTAGTTCAGTTCGTTGCCTATATATATATATATATATATGACTGTTTCTTTTAGGAAACGGCAGGGTGCCATTTACACCTTGCCGTGTTGGAATGTAACCCAACCTACAGTCGCTGTACCTGTTTTCTTATTATTTTATTTAAATGACATTTGGTATTCTGCGGGTAAAGAGGAGAAATGAAAACGAATCACAACGTGGTATCATATTTGGTACAAAAGCTAAGCTTGGTCTCCGGGGTCTCAGCAGGCAGGGGTCACATGGAGGGGGTTTAAGTACACGCTCGGCGCCAACGTCAAAAGTGCTGGAAAGCAGCCTCTTAAAAATCGGCAGCCAGCTTAACCTGAGATTACACTTACACTTAACCTGAGATTCCCCAAACTCTGTCTTGGAATTTCTAACTATTCAAAGTCACGAATCCTAAATAGGCTTATGCTAAATGTCGCTGCGCCCCACAAAAGTGCACCGGTATATTAGGAATAAATTATTCTTTTTTTATCAACGCAAGCAGTACAAGGCGTTGGCAACACCTTCTTGGATATATTCGCATTTCTTTTGAAACGTTAATACAGTTAGTACTGGTTATAAAACGAGATTCAATAATAAATCCATTATGAATATTGCATTAATCTTTGGATTTACATATCTTACATGGTACAATAAATGTTTTATAATACTCAACAGCAGCTAGAATACTTCGCCGCTGCGCTGAATAATTAAAGGCCCGGAATGGGAGTCCGCTTATGTCGGTGAAATACGGCACAACAGGCACGCTTCCCGGGTGGCGATGTTCTGTTTTCTCCTGTCATGGGGCGTTTTTCATGGTAGTCGTGACGCCAGTGGGTGCAGCGGTAAATTACGAAATAGTAACTAGCCTAAATGTTCATTATCATTAGTTACTTATTTCTCAGGTGGATGAGAGATTCTCTTGACTTGACTTTTGTGTTTTTATATTTTGTTGGGGGTAAAGCGTGTGTGAAAAGCAATGCGCGCATACTTGATATTTCAATGCATGTTCATATCAAATTAAGAACTTTCTGATCATGTTTTTTAGTTTATTTTCTATTACTTTAAAGTAGTAACATAACATGCCGACAAATGAACGTACTGCACCTTTAAGATTGTGATCAGAAATGTGAGAAGTAATAAACGAATGTACGGAGCGGCTAACTCTCCCTCGATCCGCTGTCCGCAGGCTAATCACGATCCAATGTGGGATTGATGCTTTGGGAAACGAACATTTTTCAGAAAACGTTGCGGTCTATGTAGGCCTATATTTAATAGGTGATTTATGATCTCCTATTATGATTGTGCCCAAGCTGGCCTATTAGCCGAAATGTCTGTGCCGCCCCTGATTAATAGCACACAGGGCCAGTAAAAACACGCAGCGTTTGTGTTGCCAGTGACAGTGAAAGTTGCACCGCTGCAGGAACCCAGCCTTACCTTAAATAATTACTCATGGCGGCTTATAGGCGCTGGGAGCGTCGCAGTTCGGAATTGCGGGTCTTTTTTTCTCTGCCTGTCGCTGTTTGTGTGCTAATGCCGGGTACCCGAAATAATCTCTCAGGTTTCAGGCAGACCGCTTATCCTGAATACATTACTTTGGAATATAAAGTAGTTCAGCAGCACCCCCAGCCAAGCAGAACCAGGAAAGTAAATGATTACGTCTCCCCCCCCAAGTGATTTGGGAAACATCCAGCTGTAGGAACCGGACAGGAAATCCAATATAATGGCAGTAGGAGGTCCTGTAAACAGGCATTAGTTAAATCACGCTGTAACAAACCGGCGCTGGTAGTGACAGCTAGTCCTTATTTCCAGGCTGAAACGGGCGCCTTCTTAAGCTCCTCTCTTAAGTACCAAGGATAGAATACCCACAATTACCATACCCTTAATGATAGTTTTTAAGTCTATTCTACAGATGCACAATTTGTTTCGGCGTCTACGAGCAGATTTAGACCATTTCGTTTTAGCCCAGTACATTGTAGCTTGGGGTAAATGTAAATGTGGAGAAAGCAAAAGGATGGACCGTACAGATAAAAACACAGCATGTCCTCTGCGATTTAGATTAAGTTTTGGAGACAGGAATAGACTGGATAAGGTGTGCCGCGGCAGTACGCAGAAAACGCCCTGTCCCCTTCACTCACTACTTCCTAAAACTGATACTAGTATAATAATAATAATAACAATAATAATTATTATATATAGGTTATAATGCATATAGTGAGCGAAACTGAGTAATAACGAAAGCACATTGCGATATTATGGAAGTAAATAGACTTTCTGTCATGTAGATAGTATGGAGCGGAATACGCTGGCTTAAAGGACCCAAAGCTTCACTTGTCAGACCGGAAGAGCCACCGGCAGCCTGGGGCGGCATCGATAAGGGGACTGGCTGGGAATCCGTAGTTCTGGAGTCGGCCGGAGGGGGGCGCCACATGGCCGCTGGCCGGCGCGTCGCCATTGGCCGTCGGGTGACGTTGTCGGGGGAGGCAGTGCTCCGGCGCGGCAGTGCGCTGAAATAGAGCCGGGAGCGCGTAGGGGACAGACTGAAAGCTTCATGTAGGGCGTCGGGAGAAGCGGCCCTGCGCGTTTTATTTTATGTTTTGTTGTTTTTTTTTCTTTAAAGAAAGACGAAACCAAAGATTTTGCGGCGTCGCCGGAGCGGGAGGATGATCTGCCACATTACCCGTCCCGATTCGGTGGTGATGGAGGTGGAGGTCGATACCAAAGCGAACGGCGAAGACTGTCTGAATAAGGTGCGGAGATCGGCCGCCCGCCGGGCTTTATCCATCATATTCCTTTGCCCGATCGTTCTCCTGGGTCGCTCATCCGTTTGGAAACATTGTTGCTTGATTGAGTTTCAGTGCGCATCTGTAGCATAAGCTGCGACGCTTAGTTCTTGAGAGGAGGAAAACATAAACAGGGGTTTGTTCATTTGTGCCGATCGTGTTTCTCGGTGAGAGGAGGACGGCATCGTTCTCGGTTGTATTAAAACGGAGCTCTTGGTGGGTCTGCCTGCTTCACACGAGGAGCGAGAAAAGTGTTCGGGGGGGGGCTCCTGCGTGGGGAGCATCACTTTGGAGTTTATTCCTTTTAAAATCCAGTCTGTCACACTTCAGATTAATGCGAAGTTTAAAATGTTGGCGTGATGCGTTAATGATCGCGAGCGAAGAGTAGTCTTTGGTTCTCTGTTTACCTGCGCTTCGTGAAACTTACTTGGCGAGGTTACTCTCGGTCAAACGTCCCCCGAGCGCCTTCCTTCCCCTTCTTTCCTCTTTGTGAGGCGGTTTTATGCGCTTTAATGTGCCACTTTAGCCCGCTGAGGTGAACCCTGTTCAAAAATACCTCACTGGCAAAATTCAGACATTAATCCCTATATTTGTTAGCTGGCTTTCATTCAGGGATTGATGTTGCGTTTGGTGATCTAAGGACCTTTTCATCGGCTTAGGTGCCCCTTTAGACCGGCGGATGGTGCTGTAATAAATCTATCTGAGGATCGTGGTGCACTTTGTTAGGAACAGCCTTTCCTTATGGGGAAGAGTGAAGCTGTTCTTAACTGCATGATAGCCATTTTTAAAAGTTAAGTGCACGTTTTTCCCCCTTTGTGTGACTTACTTCACGATGTTGCGATAATGTCGATTTCCTGTCAGATTAAAACCTGCCTGTAAAAAATAATAATAAATAATGAAGTGTCAGTCTTATACCGATAAGAGCCGTGCCTTGTGCCCCCCGCCACCACAGGTGTGTAGGAAGCTGGGAATAATAGAGGCAGATTACTTCGGACTGCAGTATTCCGGCTGCAAAGGAGAGAGCCTGTGGCTGAATCTGAGGAACAGGATCTCACAGCAGGTGGACAGCGTCTGCCCATGCAGACTGAAGCTGCGAGTCAAGTTCTTTGTGGAGCCCCATCTGATTCTGCAGGAGCAGACCAGGTAAGGCCCGTCTGCTGCATTTCTCAAGCACACACACCCTTCATTCGCTGGTTCCAGTCCAGGGGGGCATTAACTTCACGGTCTAAAATTAGATGTTCGCATACAGTGAAGCTGACATGAAAGACCCTTATACACTTAAATATGAACATGTTTCCAGTGCTGCTGTAAGACCAGTACCGAGGCTGATGAATCGGGGCTGTCAGCGCGCGGTTATCAGAGCCTCAGTCCATTCCCTGTAATTGAATAACAATCCGACTCCTTGTGAAGCTGAAAGTTTCCTTCACAGCACGGCGCCCTATAGTAACCCCGGGCCCTGGGTGTTACTTTAGGTCATCGCTGAGCATAAAGGCGTCAAGCCCCTCCCCCGCCGCGGCCTGCTCAGGTTTCTGCTCTCGCCCCGCAGCTCGTTTCATGTTTCCGCTTTTTTGTTTTTCCTTTTTTTGCCTGGGGCTTCCCCCTCCCCCTTCCCACGTATTTCTAGGGGGTATTCTGCAAAGCAGGATTTTTTTCCCATTAGCCAGATACTTTAAGACTTAAGTTAAGTTATTGTCCAATAGCAATGTCACATGCCCCTCTTCCTGCTGGAAGTCTTCACACTTAAGTTATGTATCTAACAGGGACAATCTGTTACCTGGACTCTGTGTGGCTCACAGCCTGACCCAGTCAGAGCTATTTAGGTGTTGTGACTTTTTTTATTTATTTATTTATTTATTTATTTATCTTTTTTGGTGGTGGGGAAACAAGGTCCCATTTTTTGGGGTGTTTTTTTTTCATTTTCTTCCTGTCCTGTCTTTGATCGCCCTCCGGCAAGACCCAAATCCTGTGTGAGCAGGTCAGTCTGGTAGGAACTGTCTGGGCACGCCTCAGCGTGGCGAGCTGTGGTGGGGTGAACCCCTCCCAGGGATTGGATGCGCGCCTTTTGTTCAGTTAGTGTTGGGGGGGGGGTGGGTTTGCTGAGTAATTCGTTTGGGCGCCCAGCCGTTGGCTGACCCCTGGCAGAACTGAGCGGTCATAAACAGATGGTGGAGGGTGGGGGGGCAGCGTCCGGTTACTAATTTAGCATGCATGTGTTACATGGAGCAGCGGGCTATCCAGGACAAGAAATTGTGCACCTCGCACTGCCGTTAAGGCCGTAGAGCATTTAAAATGCACGTTAAAACAGAGCCTTTCTGCGACTGGCGTTTACTGTGATGTGCGTGTTACAGAGGAGCCTTTCTGCGACTGGTGTTTACTGTGATGTGCTCCATACAGCGGAGCCTCCATGTGATAAGCATTTACTGTGATGTGTGCATTACAGAGGAGCCTCTCTGCGACAAGCCTTTACTGTGATATGCACGTTACAGCGGAGCCTCTGCGACAGGCCTTTACTGTGATGTGCGCGTTACAGAGGAGCCTCTCTGCGACTGGCGTTTACTGTGATGTGCGCGTTACAGAGGAGCCTTTCTGCGACTGGCGTTTACTGTGATGTGCATGTTACAGCAGAGCCTCTGCGACAAGCCTTTACTGTGATGTGCACGTTACAGCAGAGCCTCTGTGACAGGCCTTTACTGTCATGTGCGCGTTACAGAGGAGCCTTTCTGCGACTGGCGTTTACTGTGATGTGCTCCATACAGCGGAGCCTCTATGTGATAAGCATTTACTGTGATGTGCGCATTACAGAGGAGCCTCTCTGCGACAAGCCTTTACTGTGATGTGCGCGTTACAGCGGAGCCACTCTGCGACAGGCCTTTACTGTCATGTGCGCCATACAGCAGAGCCTCTATGTGATTGGGCCTTTACTGTCATGTGCGCATTACAGAAGAGCTTTTCTGCTCAAATCTCTCGTTGACGTGCTGTTGCTCTTTTTATTGGCTGCTTCCTTTCATGGTGTTTTCCGTCCCCTTTGTTGGGTTTTTCCACTGGAACCAGACCTTTTACGCCCACCCAAGTTCTCAAAGCAAGCTGTCTGTGACTTAGCAGGAAGTGATGTGTATGGTGTTCCCAGGGGACACGGCAGTAGAGCTCGGGTCAGGCTCATGTGCCTCGCCGCTAACCCCCAGCTTCCATGCTGTTCTGAAGCAGAGACCCCCAGCCAGTATCACTCTTCTCCATATTTCATCAGCTCCCTTCTGCTTTGGCATGTGCCCCCCACCCGATCTGATCCAGCCTACATGGCATTTTAGCCTTCATATACTGTAAGTGATCCCAGTGATCAGTTCTGACTGGGAGGTGGACATACCATTTAAACACCACAAACATAAGCAAGCCCTTGCCCACCCCCCATTTTTATGAGGTCCAGGCTGACTTGGCTCTTTGAGCTCTGTGTGCTTGTGGAGTACTGGGTCTGGCCATTATTGAGTACATCAGTCCACTGGAACAAAACCCTGGCTGTTGGTCCGTGCGTCGTCCTTTCGCCGGCACTAACAACACGCCTCTTGTCTGCCCCGCAGCGATCGTTAACAGTAACGAGGTGAGTGAGATCATCTGGTGTTACTCGAGTTCAATGACTCGCACTAACCTCCGCCGGATAGCCCGGGGCCGTGCTGCCTGCCGGCTCTCATGTGGCGCTGTTAGCACCCTGCCTAGTACAGGACTCGTCTTCTGATTTGCTGGGACGACCCAGTCATTAGGCAGGTAGCTCGGCCCTTCGGCGACCGGGGGGGGAATTCTGTGTAGTCGACAAGTCAGGCTTTTGCGGGTTTTGTAGCTGGCTGGTTCCTATTTTGGTGCTAACTGAGAGTGGAACACGTGCCCGGGGTCGCTGCGCTGAGATCAGTGTATTCCTGTAGAAAACGCCACCCCCTTACACACACACACACCTCTCAACTCAGAGTGGAAGCTGGGCCTGATAAATAGGCACCCTGAGAATCGCTGAAGCCGCTCCCCTGCAGTGGGTGAGATTCTGCCCCGGCGGTGCGAGCCCTTTGTTCTAAACCGCCATATTGTGCTGCCTTCTGGTGTGACTGGTGCCCCCCCAAGGGTGCAGCCATGTGGCGCTGGGACAGATGTTCGCCTGGGAATCAGGAGGGGGAAATGGAGCTCTGGACCCCGCCGTGTGCCTGAGTCCTGATTAAAAACGTGTTTAATTAATGTGAACATGGATCGCTGTTTGTGATAATCCCCCCTTCCCCCCCATCTCCCTGGAACATGTGTGTATGTGATTTTAAATAATGGGACTGTAGTCCAGGGGATGTCAGATGGTGTCGGTCATGTAAGGACACATCTAGACCACATCCTACTTTCTCTGAGGTTCCTCAGCCTCATGATACACCTTGTTCACTCTCTATTGAACATTGACCCTGCTTTCCACCCATGAAGCAGTCAGAGCTTGGTCAACAAATTATTTCCGAACTTTGCTCATGCTTATAGCATTATGTGTAGTAGATGATATGCCAGCCCAGAGCCTCTGCTTCATCTGCGTGTGTGTGGCTGTGCAAGTGCATCCTGTCAAGGATTTACCATATCAGACACTTTTGTCCAAAATGACTTGCATTACAAACATGCATGCTGTCTAGGAGTCGACTAGGCATCAGTGCAGATTTACAGCCTATAACCAAGCAGGCCGGCAGCAGGAACAACTAGAATTACCAAGTCTGTGTTCCTCAAGGTGCAACAGCTCAGCTCAGCTCAGAACTTCTTGGAAAGTGTGGAAAGAGGGGCATTTTCCCTCGGTGCACAGGGAAAGCGTCTTTCTGCTAAGTCCTCACACTTGTGCGATTTACATTCTTCCAGCCAGACTGTCTGCTTAGAAAGTCACTTTCAGTTTGCCTGACCTGTTGTGTGTGTGTGTGTGTGTTTTTTGTTCTGGGAATCTTGAATCTTGATGCACAGTAAGTAGCCTGTCTCTGCGCGGGTGACCGGGTATCAGAAAGCAGGTATCCAGCCCGAGGAATCGGTTTAGGGAAATCTACATGTTTTTAATGTGAGAGCCTGGCTGTGTTGGTTCAGCCTGCCTGTGTCTGTGATCCTCGAGGCATGAAGGTGTCGCTGATCTTTCATCGTGTCCATAAAAGCATCTCTGTTCAAAGGTGAGCGTCATATGGATGCCGGGTTTCGGGGGTGGCTGTAAACAGGAAGTGCGTGAAGGAGAATCTCCATTGTGAGATCTTCCTGATGCAGTCCTCGGGATGGAGCCGGGGGGGGCCCAAGCGGCAGCGAGATGTTCTGGATCACTTATGGGTCCTGCGACCCCCAAGAATACAGAGTACTCGGTGTGGAGCGGATTAGCCAGCCAATGGTGTCCCTCCGTAGCCGAGGTGCTGGATTGGCCTGGTGTCTGCAGAAGCCGCTCGGCTGCTGCTGTTTGCCGCCCGTCTCGACACTCCGTCAGTCGCACATGAGCGTTCTCTGGCACTGGGGAGGGCGGGAAAGGCTAGTCGGGCGGTGTGTCCGGCAGTAACCCCTGGGCGTGTCCTTTTGTTTACCAGCCACGGTTCGTGTTTCCCTCTAGACGGCTCCTTGTACTGCAGGGTCCTGTTACACTTAATCTGATTGGCAGAAGTACTTGGCGCACGGGGTGGGGGGGGGGTGCCTGCGACCTTGTTTGCTACCTAAATTGGGAGGATATCTGGTTTCATTTGTAGCCCCTGCAGCTGCAGCGTGAGCCTAAACCTGAGGTTCCCCTGTCCGGCTGTGTTTCGGGACGGCCCAAAGCGGCTGGGATTATGCAGGCGGTCCACGTCAAACTGGGTCAGAAGCTTGTTTGTGAATAATTAATTGCGGTGCTGCAGCTCCTCGTTTCGGAGGGGTGTAAGATCCTCTAGCTGGCGTCGGATGACCGGGCAGTGGTGGGGGCATTGGTATCCAGCATGGCACCCTTTCTGGGGGGTCGTGGGCGTGTTGTCCCCTTGCTGGGTCACCCCACCAATTTTTCCCGTGTCTGTGTTGGGGGGGGGTCACAGGGCAGCTTGGCCCCCGCCCCCCGCCCCCCCATCGGCTCCACCTGACGGTTGCGGATTCCTTGAGTCGTGACTGCTTTATTGCGGTCTGCGGTCACACTGTCCCCCCTGTGTTCAGTCCAGCTGTTGGCAGGATCCCTCCATGTTTCAGCTGCCAGAAGGCTGCCGCCTGACACATGCGTATGTTATGGGAGCCCTGATGCCCCCCATCTGCGTGCTGACCGCCCCCCTCTTCCTCCTCCTTGCTAGGCACCTGTTCTTCACACACATTAAGGAAGACCTCCAGAATGGGCACCTGCGGATGAGCCCCGAGCAGGCAGAGGCGCTGAGCGCGCTGCTGGCCCAGGTCGAGTTTGGGGACTACAACCAGAACACGGCCAAGTACTGGTACTGCCAGCTCTGCGGGCGGGAGCCCGGAGCCGCCGCTGTCGACAGGTGAGGCCGCTCACACCCGGGAGCGTCACAAGGCCGTGAATCTGTCGGCTGGCTATCAGAGTTTCCTTTTCGGGAGAGATGAGTGTTTCATAGGAGAATGGGAGCAGGGTGCAGGTGGTCAGCCGGTGCCCTAGGAGGGCTGAGGCTTTGGTCCTGGGCAGAGGCTGTCAGAGTGCTGGGGTGCCGCTTCGGGGATCCTCAAGGTGCTCTGTTCATGGATGAATAGAGGATGTGTGTGTGACTCTTTGAAGAGCATTTCTGTGTCCTTTTCAGGATTAATATTTTCACATTAAACCGCAGACTAGCAGCCCGGCTAATCAGTAAGATTATAAGATTATAACTGTGCGCCTTGTGTTGCCGGAACCTTGGCGCTCTGTGCCATGACCTCATTCTCTCCCTGAGGTGGTACTTCTGAGTCATATAACCTCTGTTTAAACTGAGCTACTTTTTTG
>JAODKN010000046.1:8071031-8082760 GCA_026774425.1 Petrocephalus zakoni
ACTGGAGGGACAGGGCAGGGTGGGGGGGCTCCTTCTGTATCTGTATATGCTGACAGTCGGTCCTGTCTTCATGCAGCATCATTTCCAAGCACAAGGCCCTGGCAGGGCTCAGTCCACAGGCGGTGCAGTACCAGGCCCTGCAGCTAGTGTCCGCCCTGGAGCACTATGGGGTGGAGTGGCACTGGGCGCGGGACGCCACGGGTCAGAAGCTGGCCGTGGGTATCGGACCAGAGGGCATCTCCGTCTGCAGGGAGGACCTGACTCTCATCAACAGGTAGCGCCGCCCTTCGGCTCTGTGCATTCTGGGTAATTTCTGCAGTCTGCTTTTCTTGCACGCTGACTGAATGTGGGCCCGTCTCTCCTGTCAAAGGATCGCGTATCCGGTCATCCAGATAGCCACCCAGTCAGGGAAGAGCGTCTACCTTACGGTGACCAAGGAGTCCGGAGACAGTGTGGTGCTGCTCTTCAAGCTGATCAGCAACCGGGCGGCCAGCGGACTCTACCGGGCCATCACCGAAACGCACGCCTTCTACCGGTCAGTTTCTGTGCATGTACCCTTGGCAGGGCTCTCGGATACCCGCTTAAATTCCACTTTCGATAACGACACACTTTCAGCATGAACTCCATTGTCTGTTGGCTTCAGCGTTTACTTTTGGTTTGCGGTTCCCCTCCATTCTGTAAATGGCTTTGGTAAATACGCCTGTGGGCTGAGGCCTTGTTTAACAGGCTTTCATGAGTCTGTTTGCCATTGGAAGCCAACACGGAGTAACAATGAGCCATTCAGATAGGTCCGAGTTGATTTGTGCATGTCGTTTTGTGTTTAAAAGCTTACATGGGTTTGTTTGGACTGACTTCTAATGAATGGAAAGGTTGTTCCAATGTAACCCAGTGTGTCGGCTATTTGAATAGTGCTGCTTACGACCCCAAGGCTGGGAAGCCCATTTAATGCCCATTTGGAAAAACGTAGCCATTTGTGATGGAATTGAAACATGCATGTGAGTGGGCATCTCCGGCCCCCTCTATTACAGAGAGTACGGCTTTACAGTGGGTGTTGCTACAGGGGAATCTGAATGGACCGGTCCATTTAATCTATTTCTTCAGGTGTGACACGGTGACAAATGCCGTCATGATGCAGTACAGCCGCGACTTCAAGGGCCACCTGGCCTCCCTGTTCCTCAACGAGAACGTCAACATGGGCAAGAAGTACGTCTTCGACATCCGGCGAACCGCCAAGGAGGTGTACGACCACGCGCGGCGTGCACTCTACAACGCCGGCCTGGTGGCGCGCGCAGGACAGCGCACGCCCCCCCGCTCGCCCATCGGGGCCCCCGTGGGCCAATCAGACTGCGGCAGCTGCCCGCGGAGCCGCGCCCTGCTGGAGAGGCTGGAGAAGCTGAGGGAGGCACTGTTGTGCACACTCTGCTGTGAGGAGGAGACCGACACTGCCTTCTGCCCCTGCGGTCACATGGTCTGCTGCCAGGGCTGTGCATCCCAGCTGCAGGTAAGGGGGGGTGACTGCTTCTGACCAGTTCTGATGTGTGGATATCTGGTGGCTAGGAGGCTCCCAGAAGCGGCTGGGAATGTCATGCGTCCCTTTGGAAAGTGACTCATAGGCTTGTGAGCAAACATCTATCTGCAGCACTTCCTCTAAGCTTGTTTTAGCTGCACTTTAAACGCTTCGTACAAATGGGGAAAGAGTATTTTTAGTTGTATGTGTAAGTATGTGTGCTGCATCTTTTTTTTTCTCTTCTTCCTGTGTGTTACATAGTTTATTTTGGCTGCAAAGGCCGATGTTTGGGTAGCTGATAATAAGCAGGGGCATCATGCAAACGTGACTGTTGGTGTGCGCATGGACGCCATGTGTCTGAAGGGGGCGATGTTGAGCTCACAGATCTCTGCCACTGTCTGTGCAGTCATGCCCAGTGTGCCGGGCGAAGGTGGAGCGCGTGCAGCACGTCTACCTGCCGACCTGCGCCAGCCTCTTTAGCTTGGCTGAGATGGACGTCACTTCTTCCCCCATCCACCAGGGAGTGCCCTCTCTCAGTTGCTCCAGCGAAATCAACCCCGAGATGTGCCGCACGTGAAGGTCGGCCCTTCCTGTCAGAACACCATGGATTTCAATCAGCCGCCACTGAGATGTTTTAAAATCCTCTGACAATATGTGTGTTTTAAATATAGCCTATATATATTTTTTTTTTTTAACCGAAGTGAATCAGTTGACCTGAGGAGCGCTATCTACAACGTGTCTATTTGCAGTTTTTTTTTTTTTCTCAATCCAGTGGAATTCAGAGAATTGTGGTATATTAAGTAAATTCTATGTATTTGCCCATTTTTTTTTTTTTTTTTTTTTTTTTACTTTTATTTTAATGCTTATTTAAATTTTTAAGTTTTAAATCCTTTTCCAGTTTATTGGAGTGATCATGCAATAAGTTCTGGGGTTCAGCTCCCATGCACTTACGCCGACGAACAATGAGTGTCCAGTCCAGGCGCTCTCCCTGCACCGTGTAACTTGGCTGTGTCTGGCGGGCCCCGGCGCCTGAGGGGAGCAGCCTATCTCAGCTAGACTGGCCCAGCAGGCTGCCGGCAGTATCTCTGTGAAAAGGGAGTGCCTTATCACACTCCTGATACGGGGAAAGTGAAGCTAGGAGACGCTTTCATCCGTCGCTCTGCTACAGCCGGTTACTGTCTTACTTGAAAGTATAACTAAGCTGAATATTAACCACGGTGTGAGTTTGCCAGTTAGCCCGGCCGGCTACTTTATCCTACTTCTGGTTTGATCAACTAGTGAAGTCTTCACAAATCTTAAGAGTACTAGTAGATCTGTGTGCAATACTAGGTATTTCTGAAAGCTGAGCTTTTTTGTGGGGGGTGGGGGGGGTTTATTTAAAGACACTGTCACTTTAGCCGGGACGTTCCCTCCTCGACGCGTTCCTGAGGGTCTGCCTTACCTACACCTTGTATTCTATATGCATCCTGTTCCTTTTGCACGATGAAACAGAGCGGCACCTTCGTCTGCGCTGGGGCGGGGCCTTTGTGGGGATGGCCCCCCCCCTGCCCACTTTACACCTCTGCAGTTTGTTTCTGTTTGTTTGAAGCAAAAAAAAATAACTATGCTATGTCCTTAACTGAATCTTTTTTTATATTTTCTTGAAAATAAAGTATTAATAAAGTTGCCTTTTTTAAATAAAGCTCTCCAGTCTCCCTGTTTTCTTATCAGACAACCAGACAATCCCCCCCCCCATCTGCTGCCCCTGCACTGTTTATAGCTGTGAAGTTGGGTCACAGGTTAAGGGCTCAGTGTGAATCCAGGCTGAAGATTAACTGGAGCAGCCTGCCCTCGCTGTCTCTTACGTGAGCAACTTCGCTTTATCGGTGCCTGGTGGCCTACTGGGACTCTTATGTAGGGGAAAATGACCTGGTGTGTGGCCTGCAGGGGGCGATAGTAGGGAGGCCGGGCCTTCCGTATGCCTTTCAGGCTGCCAGTACAGGATGAGTGTCAGCCACTAAAGGTTGTCCTTTTATTAACAGCCTGTTTATTCGCCCACTAAATCGCACAGACGGCCGAAAAGTCCTGGCGCTGCTTGCCTTTCTGTTCTGATTTCGTCTCTTGTCTCCGCGACTAGAAGCTGACCCAGATGTAGAAGCTGCAATTTAGAGCTTAGAGTCTGGCTCCGGTATCACACTCGCTGGAAAGCGACGCCAGGAGACTGCTTCTATACGTACGCGGAGGTTTTCTCTCGGAACGGGAACGTCCTCCGCCGAGCGTGACCTAGATGAGATCGCGGTCAGTGTGTCTGTGTGTCTTTAGTGCGTCACGTAGCATAGAGCAGGTTTCTGCGAAGTACGTACTGAAGTGCATCTTTAAGAGTGAGCGTACTGCAGTACAGTACAGTATATGCTGTATCGACACAGGTCCCCAGTAATATGCTGATTGGTGATAAGGGAGAAACTTAAGTTGTCCTTGGTATCTTTGAAAGTGAAAATGAACTTCAGTGCCCCCTGGTGGTGCCAGCATGATATTTACGCTTACTTGAGTCGGTGTTTGTTATGCTTCTCTTTTGGCGTTTCGTTGCTGGCTGGGCAGTGAGTAACATACCAAAATAAGAGTATGACAATGGATTATCTCATTTAAACAAGGCATAGAGACCTGTTCTGTTTAGACAGTGATTTGTATATTAAGTTGACCAGGTCTTTATGTGCTATACCCTCATTGTCATTTAGTTTATACAGACATTTGATGAGCGGCACTGGGTGCTTGGTCTTTGCATACTGGGGTTTTAGTCACATTTGTGGGATTCACTGCAAGTATTTCATGAATGCCCGATGCCCCTGCTTTGGTAGAGGAAGCCTTGGAATTTCACCAGCAATAAAGGCAGATGAACAGTTCTGCCAGACTGAGTGCAGCGCTGGCCACGGTGTTTTTGTTTGCTTACTCCATCTGAGGCACATTGGGGAGGGGAGCCAGTAATGCCTGGTAAGCTTTTACGCTGACTGGATGTTTCTCAAACATGGGAATTCTCTTGAGAACTCGGACAGGCTCGCGGTGATCCTCCCAGATCAGGCACCGACACTTTTTAGTAAGGAGCGCTGGCTGCGCGTGCACAAGAGGACGGGATGGTCCCGTACGGCCTGTTCTGTTCCCACAGGCCTGGGTGGCCACGGCTCGGGCGGGACCGTCCCACTGGGATGGCGTGCCTAATGGTAGGCCAGGTTTGGGAGGCATTGTGGGATTGTTGTTATGTCTCCGGTTCTGTTGTTTTGGGGAGGGTGCTGTGTGTTCTTGCCTGCGTTCTTGCTTGACCCGAGCATCTCCAGTGCCTGCAGCTGCGATTCTGGCTTATAAATGCGAGTCCCCATCTACTCCATTCTGCATGATGCGTTACACAATGTCCCGAGGGCCTCTGCATACTTATTTAACTTGTGCTTATATAACGGGCAGCGTATGTGGTTATAATTTTCCTTCCGTGACTCACGGGTACCTTTAAGTCTGTTATCAGCCAGTAGTTATCTGTCTGCTGGAGGGCATTGGGTCATCAGGTATTCCACATTGCAGTGCCGATCTGGAAGGTCCTGACCCTTCCCCACGTGAAGGACTGACATACAGCAGATATATGCACCTTAGAAATGCCTCAGAGTCTGCTGGCTTTTGCAGGGGCTAATTAGAAGAATGAACCGGATGGCAGTTAACTTCAGCTGAGGGCTCATGTGTCAGCGAGGCGCTAATTAAAGTGATACAAGCCCGGAAGCAGCTCGATGCCAGGGATGCTCACCTGAAATTAATCATAGAGCCCTGGGTGTCTGTGTGATTGGAGCAAAAGACCTCGCAAGTACAGCCAATCTGGAAAAAAACCACGGTGTCACGCTCAGCCCCGCCCTGTGTGTCTTTTCCCCTGTGTTTCCCTCAGGCGTGGCTTAATTACCCACATCTGAGTCCTGTTTAGCTTTGCCTTGCGTTTCTATCCCCTTGTTAACCCAGCACACCTGCCTGGTGTTTGTTCCCTGATGTCCTGCCCTTTATTAGGTAGTCTGGGTCCTGTTACCCTTGTCGGTTGTTGTCGATGCTTGCTGCCGTTTTGGCTCCCTTGTTTCCCCTTTCCCGAGAATAAGCGCCCCAGAAGGGGTTCTGACACAGCAGCCTGCGTTATGGGTTGTTCCTTCTGCCGCCGACGTAACACATGGCTACTTCACACTTCATTTCATAAAAATCCATGAATGCACTCAAATAAGTAAAAATGCCTGCTGTTGTTTGGTTGACTGTGGTTAAGGGTTAGGGCTGGGTAGGGGCTTAGGGTGTAGAAATGAATGGACGATCCTAAGACAGGAATACAAATATGTGTGTGTGTGCATAGCTGAGCCTCATTGTGTTTTTAAGTGTGTTCATGATACAATGTTTGCCAGCACTTACACTGCTCACGAGGGGAATTTTCAGGAAAGAAGCAAAATATGAGAAGCAATCAAATTCTGTACAGCAGTAAAGTAAAATATATATATATACACACACTTACACCTCTTGAGGACATAGCAGTTTATATAAGGTCGCTAACATTACACCAATAAGTAGGATATCTTGTAGGCAACCTACTAATTAAGGGCAAATTAAAGATGCATTAAATCAATAATAAATTAAGTCTTTTGATAAAAATGATTAACAAAAAGTAGATAAAATGAAACGTGATGAATCGTTATTATTGACACACCACAGGGAAATGGGGCCTCTGTTTGTAACCCATGTGACATCATGACACAGCAGGGGGCAGTTACGTGAGCGCCCGGGGAGCAGTGCTTGGGGGCGGGACCTTGCTCAGGGTACCTCAGCGGTACGGGGACTCGAACCAGCAAACTTTCCATTACACGGTTGTGTCCCTAACCACTACACCACTATCTGCCGCATAAAATAGCATTTTACCAATTGCTGGGACGATTTGTAGATCTGAAAACTGGAAATGTAATTATTTTCCGTATGATCAAATACAAACTATCAGCAAGAGGGTAATGAAATAAAGGATAATTAGTCATAGCTTCGTTTAATTTAATTATGACCTCTAACAGTCTGCAGTTGCATGATATATTTTTTAAATCCTGGTCTCCAGGTAGTCAGGTATGTATCTGCACCCAATACAAGGCACGGTTGGGGTCTGTAAAGGTTTGGCAGTGATAGTCTCCGCTGTTAGCTTAAGCTCCATCGCCATTGCGATGCAGGGGAAGGTCAGCCAGAATGCCACAGATACAAGGGTCATTCAGCAAAATAATGACTCTGCATTATCTTGAACTTGCTTGCTGTATAACTGAGCAAAGGGCTAATTAAAGCCAACAAGTCTGTTTAGGCTAAAGTACACCGCAATTAAAGGCTTGTCCTAACTGCTGGCTGTCCTATCACCACTGGTCCTGTAATTCTTTATTTTAGGGTTTAGGAGGATTTGACCGTGTAAGTAGTGTAAGGTTATGAGGAGTTTTAATAATCACAACTGATCACAGTCTCCCTCCTGTTGCTTGTTTTCCCATTTGTCTGGATTTGGTTCACTTTTCATTTATTGAGTATAAGTGCAGATGAGCACTAGGGGGACATATTGTAATTATATTTGTGTATTGTCTATCTAATGACATGATTTTACTGCATCTAGTGGCCTAAAGTGGTATTGCATTTGCTTTTAAGAAAATTTATTATTTTTCATGCTGAAAACGTTTTGAAGCACAAGACAAATAAAATTACATTTAAATTAAACTGAAATAAAGCATATATTAGAGCAGAATGTAAGCTTGCATACTAGTGCTTATACACTATATTGCCAAAAGTATTGGGACACCCCTCCAAATCATTGAATTCAGGCATTCCAATCCCTTCCATGGCTACAGATGTATAAAATCAAGCACCTAGGCATGCAGACTGCTTCTACAAACATCTCAGGAGCTCAGTGAATTCAAGCGTGGTACCGTGATACCACCTGTGCAATAAGTCCATTAGTGAATTTCTCTCTCTACTAAATATTCCACAGTCAACTGTTAGTGGTATTATGACAAAATGGAAGCAATTGGGAACAACAGCAACTCAGCCACATAGTGGTAGGCCACGTAAAATCACAGCAGGGACAGTGCATGCTGAGGCGCACAGTGTGCAGAAGCCGCCAAAAGGAGCTACAGACCTCCAAACTTCGTGTGGCCTTCAGATTAGCTCCGGAACAGTGCATAGAGAGCTTCATGGAATGGGTTTCCATGGCCAATCAACTGCACCCAAGCCTTACATCACCCAGTGCAATGCAGAGCGTCGGATGCAGTGGTGTAAAGCACACCGCCACTGGACTCTAGAGCAGAGACGTGTCCTCTGGAGTGACGAATCACGCTTCTCTGGCTGGCAATCCAATGGATGTGTCTGGGTTTGGCGGTTGCCAGGAGAATGTTACTTGCCTGACTGCATTGTGCCAAGTACACATCCCCCCTCCACCAAGCTTTATAGCTTGGTGGAGGGGGGATTATGGTGTGGGGTTGTTTTTAAGGGGTTGGGCTTGGCCCCTTAGTTCCAGTGAAAGGAACTAAGGAACTAATTCACTGCTAATGCTAATGCTTCAGCATTAGTATATGAAGCCATTATGGACAATTTCATGCTCCCAAATTTGTGGGAACAGTTTGGGGATGGCCCTTTCCTGTTCCAACATGACTGCATACCATTGCACAAAGCAAGGTCTATAAAGACATGGACGAGTGAGTTTGGTGTGGAGGAACTTGACTGGCCTGCACAGAGCCCTGACCTCAACCTGACAGAACACCTTTGGGATGAATTACAGCGGAAACTGCGAGCCAGGCCTTCTAGTCCAACATCAGTGCCTGACCTCACAAATGCTCTCCTGGAAGGATGGTCAAAAATTCCCATAAACACACTCCTAAACCTTGTGGATAGCCTTCCCAGAAGAGTTGAAGCTGTTATAGTTGCAAAGGGTGGGCCAACTCCATATGAAATCCTATGTATTAGGAATGGGATGTCATTAAAGTTCATGTGTGTGTAAAGGCAGGCGTCCCAATACTTCTGGCAATATAGTATATGTTTCCTTTGACGTTACTACACCATGTGGCCAGGTGTTGTATTGCACCTGCTGTTAAATATTTCAAATACATTTTTCAGAAGGGCGGGTCAATACTACAGTCCAGCGGTCTCCAAGCTTTTTTGCACCACAGACCGGCCATCGGGCACCAAGCTTTCCATAACCCAGGATCTTTGGGGAACTTTTGGCTAAAACGAGATCCTTATTTACAGCCCATGGACCTCTGTTGCAGCGAGCGCATTAAGCTAGCACCATGATTCAGGCTAGTTAAAGTGTATCATCTCATGAGTGCAAACACATTACAACAATTTTATATAAAGTAAACTACAGTGAATGAGGTGACTGTTAAGTAAATATCACGTTTACCTCTAGTCACCGAACGCTTTAACAGTTATTCTTAACGTTATATTGTTTGTTAGGTAGCCATCATCACAACGGTGTCAGTGATCACTAACTTATTTAACTGTAAAAAACAATAAAATTGCTGGTTACTTATGAAAAGTTATCCTGCGCTGTCTGTTTTAAGATTTTGTCTGTTTGTACACACAGATGCTGCACATGACTGCAGCGTTTTTCCTAGCAGCTCGGGTGCTGACCTCCCCAATACGCCAATCACAAAAACGCTATCTACCTTTTAATGGAAATAAAATTAAAATTACAAATTTGTTATTCTTTCTGTGCGGCCCGATACCAAATTATCCACGGCCCCGGTACCAGTCTGCAGCCAGGTGGTTGAATACTGCTGACCTGGGGCACCAGCTTCTGAGGGCTCCTGAGCCGGCTGATTTCAGATTGTCTCAGACGGGGGTGCTATGCCATTGTGATTTAGGGGGAGGGTAACATTGATGTTAGTAATCCTGTTAGGTTAGCATGGGGTGGCCAAGAAAAAAGCGTTTCAGAATAGGCAAACATGGTTAATAGTGCTGTCAAGTGATTACTCACATGCCCAAGCATGTTTCAGTGATTTCCATCTCCTGCTGTCTCTGCTCTCCTTTTCCTCTCCTCCACCAAATGTCCCCACAATATGATAAAACCCTGTCATTCTGACCTTGTGGGGTTCAGTCCCCACAAGGGGAAACTCAATTTTATAGAAATCTGTGACTGCAGTCAAAAAAGGGAAAATGTCAGAAGTCCTGCACTTTGTTTTGTTACTTTGGGGTGCCGCATGTGGACGCAGAGAAGTTTGAAAGCCAACTAGTCACATGGGGCTGAGAGCCCCCCCTCTGCCGCTCCACACTCCAAATAAAGGCAGGGGGGCCTCATCTGCCATGCCCCCCCGCCCCCAGCCTCTGGCTATAAATACACTCGGCGCCTGGAGGTTCGGGTTTGGTGGCTGAGACTCGGTGCCGGTTGTGGTTCTGCGGAGACTCCTTCTTCCTTCACTATGCCGAGGGTGGATGCTGACCTCAAGCTGGACTTCAAGGACGTCCTCTTCAGACCCAAGAGGAGCAGTCTGAAGAGCCGCTCTGAGGTATGCCCCCCACCCCCTGCGTCAGGGACCGGGTGCCCGAAAACGGGCCTCTTGGGAGAAGGGAGCCGTGGGTTTGTGGGTGTAACGCGGCTGCTGACAGCAGAGGTGCAGGTGGCATGTGGGCCACAGAGAGGCCTATTTGCCTGTCCCCTCGGGGCCCGGGACCACCGTCCTGCACCCAATCATACTGGGGTCAGAGCTAGGCTCTGGTAGTCAGGCAGAGTCGAGAATAATGTGACACCAGCTCTGGGAAGGTGTCTCCAAAAATAGCTCCCCTTCTGGGATGTGTACGTTTGCACATACCGTCCTCCTGCTGTCTCTCTCTCTCTCTCTTTCTCTGCACTGCCGCCCCCCCCACTCTGTAACCCCCCCCCCTCCAGAACTCCTCTCCCAGCACCTGCCCTTCCCCATTCGGCCCTAAAGCGATATTGTACGTGTTCAGTAAGGTGCCTGCGGTGCTGAGACTGTCGGTGTAATAATGGCACCGTGTTCAGGAGGCTGGACAGTGGGTCACAGTGTAGTTCAAAGTGAGGTTACTGCAGGTCCTATGGGCGCCCTCACGGTGCACACCGCCCCCTGCAGGTTGACCTGCAGCGCAGCTTCACCTTCAGGAACTCCAAGCAGACCTACCAGGGCATCCCCATTATTGCGGCCAACATGGACACCACAGGCACCTTCGAGATGGCCCGGGTGCTGAGCAGAGTGAGTCCGGCACAGCCAAGGTGGAAGGGGGCCCCCACATGGTGGGCAGTGGGAGTGCAATTAAGCCATGATTAGAACTACGTAAAACATGATCCCAGTTTCTATAAAAAGAAAAATAGCTCTGAGCACCTTCAGCAATATAACCAGCTACTAAGCTTACCTGTTGAGGGATAATGCTAGGTAACTTATTAATGATGTAACTATTTATGTCACTGCTAGATCTGAGCTGTCAGAATCAATTAATAAGGTTGCCCGTCACATAGCAAATGATTAAATAAATTTCCGTTAATTTGCTAATGCGAACCACAGGCATGGCATACTGTAGTATTGATCCACTCTGCTTATATTGTCCCTGTTCTCGAAGAGCTCACCTGTGCATTTCATGTGACAGAAGTTTTTCCAGCTGCAGATACAGATGTGCAGACTTGCAGCACCTACTGTTATTAGTCACGGTGGCGGCCTGATTCAGGAGCGGTCACTGCCTGGCTGAAGCAGGGAGTGACTGTGATTTGGGGCTTTTGAAGGTGTCTGTGCCTCAGTGAAGGCTGTGCTGTTGTGCTGTGACTCTGTGCTCCCCTGTGCTCCTCTCCTGCCAGCACACTCTCTTCACTGCCATTCACAAGCACTACAGCCTGGACGAGTGGAAGAAGTTTGCAGCCGAATCTCCAGAATGTTTAGAGGTATGCGTGGGGTGGGGTGGGGCTCAGGGCATTACAGCATTACAGCCTTCATTAAAGGCAGCATTAAAAGCTGCATTACAGGTAACATTACTGACAGCATTACAAGCTGCATTACAGGCTGCCTTACTGGCAGTATTACTGGCAGAATTACAGGCTGCATTACTGGTAGTATTACAAGCTGCATTACAGGCTGCATTAAAGACAGCATTACAGGCTGCATTAAAGACAGCATTACAGGCTGCATTACTGGTAGCATTACAAGCTGCATTACAGGTAACATTACTGACAGCATTACAGGCTGCATTACTGGTAGTATTACAAGCTGCATTACAGGCAGGTCAC
>JAODKN010000046.1:8109586-8132705 GCA_026774425.1 Petrocephalus zakoni
CCCCCACCCCACCCCCCTCCCCTCTGGGACATTGCCCGGGGATCCCTTAAAGGCTGGCGGCACCATGCAGCTTTAAGGTGAGCCCTGCAGGAAGCAGTGGGCGAGCGGCCAGCTGGAGGAACCAGGGAGAGATTGTCAAGAAGTCTACCTTAAAGGGAGCAGGGTGAAACATGTAGCCTAGTTGTGGCTCAGGGGTTGACGTCCTGGGGCGTCTGTAGCTTTTACTGAGAGCTGGAGAGCACCAGCGAGGCCTGACGCTCCTCCACAGGAATGGGGGAGGCACCGCAGGCAGGCGGAGGGTGACAGGTTCACACTTACTTACACTTGGCTCCTTAGACATTTCATCTTGACATTTTACCGAGAAGGACTTGCAAACTTGAGAGATGGATACAGCTGGAGGTTTCACATCCAGAACATCCTGTTTAGCAGCTCCTCCATGGTACAACAGCAGGGCCCTCTGCTGAGGAGCTCAGAGTTACAGCATCATCTAGGACACCTCCAGCTGCCCATCCCTGATCACAGCAGAGAGGCATTGTGGGTAGAAGCTGAATGACACTCCATCTGGAATGACTCAGTGTCTCAATGGATTATTGAAGGGCAGCCATCACCATAGTGTAATAGATTCAGACCCAAAGGGTGGGTTTACTTCCAGAGCATAAGCAAGTGCACCCCCCCATTTTGTCAATGGACAAGGCCAGCATGTTTATATACCCAATGTAAATAATGGCACATTATATTGGTAGAGGGGCCGGTCCCCAACACACCACAAAAACGTGTAAATAAAGAGGTGTGAAAAGCTGAAAAACGAAACGCTGAAACCCTCACACTTACGTGGACTTATGTGGAAACTCACACTATGTAGGTCACATTCACCAGGGACATGGGTGCCTCCCGCACGGTTTAACCTGAAAACGACACTGAGAGTGTTCCATTCACTCCTGGACGAAATCTGAGGATGCATAGTGTCTGCACTGAGGGCTGTTCAGGTGAGTGAAGCCTGATCCCTCAGCTGGGGGGGGGCATGCCAACATGCCGGTGTGCAAACAGAGAGCCCTTTCTGACATGGGAGGTTTACAGTCACAAGCGTCGCCATAGCAGCCTCGTGAGGCCCCTACAAGCTCACCTAAACTTCACCTTGGCCCTTTTCAGCTATGGAAGCACTGGTGTCTGTCTCAGAGCACCATGCAGCAGTTGAATAACCATTTTAGAAGGGGCCAAAGGCTGCATTGTTGTGTAGTATTCACGTGGAAATCCACCCTGCTTAAAAATGCAAGAATGTCCGCCGCCTTGACGCAGCCGCAGTACCACAGAAGACCAGCAGATGGCACTGTAGCCAGACACAGACTGATGTTGTGTGAAACATGAATGAGCGAGTGAAGAGAATGTCCCCTTTATAACACAGCAGTCATTTACACGGCGCATTGGTCTCCAGATGGACATTGTATGGCTCGATTACTAAACAGGGGCACAAAGAGACTGATCCAGCCTTAAAAGTTGTAATGTAAATGTCCCTATCATCTCTTTTCCCTAGTGAGGCTTTCCATAAGTCCTGCATTCTAACTGGCTGGAGAAGTTACACGCCAGATTCCAAGGGTAAGCAGGGCAGCAGCCACTGGGTTTATCAGCCATGCAGAGAAGGCAGAGTTCTGTGTAGAGCCACCAGGGTCAGGAGGCTGCTGCTACTGGTCCCTTTGGCTGCCCTTGAAAAACATTCAGATATTGATGTTTCCTTCCTTAATGTGAGAAATGCCCATGTACTTGCATACAATCACTATGAAAGAGCACATATCCTCAAAGCACCATAAATCACGATGATGTTTACGGGATCAGCGAAAGCTCGGGCAAAGTTACTGACCGCGAGGGAGTTTACGCGAGCGTTTCTCGGCAGTTCGCCAAGATGATGGCGGAGGGAGTGTCTGTTGTCTGGTAAACAGCTGGTCACTATCCAGGCAGATCATTTACTGGAGTCAAGGTCAAGCCCCAGATCTGGAATCCACTGATTCTAAGCAGCTCACACTACGGGAGCTGGTCCACGCAACTCAGAGAGCCTGAAAGCTGTGCAGATTTAAACACAAAAGCCTGACCAACAGCTGGACAGAACAGGATGGAAAATTAAACTGTCTCATCCAGTCGAAGCGTGTTTTTTTTCACGAATACACTCAGACTGAACCAATTAGCAGTATCAAGCGTTACTCATTTTTTCAGGCACCCCCTCCCCTTCCCACGGTAGAGGGATCGAGCGCCCCGTCCTCGAGCCCAGACGCTGATTCACGAAGTGACTCCACTGCCCCAGACAACAGCAGCACCCATTGGGAAGAGCCAGCAGCTAGGAGCCCTTTCTGGGAAGGAGGGTTGGGGGTCCTACCTCATGACTCGTCCCTCCAGAGAGACCCAGCACATAGAATGGGGCAATTTGCCTGATGTACTGCCTCAACCTGGGGACCAGAGAGACAGACAGAGAGAGATGGATGAGAGGCAGCAGTGCTGCCCTGACAGTAACACCAGCGTGACCCAGCCTTGGCCCGAGATGCGCTGACACCATGATTCATTTCAGGCAGCAGCGCTGATGAGGAATTGGGCTAATCTCGCCTCTAAAGTGTCCCACTGGCCCCTTTGTGACCCAGGAAGCTGAGGCTGAGGCCGGGATGACCTGCTGGGTCTCCAACAGGTAGAACCGTGGAGCTCGGACCTGATCCCCAGAGATAACCACCCAAAAGGGTCAGAAATGAAATGGGTGAAGAATAAATCCACCCATGCTAATCCTCTGCAAACATAATGGATCAATTAACTTAACTAATGGCACTGCTTACCACACCATCACGAGTCAGCATGCTTTCAGACACATATACGATTACTGCCCTTAAAAGCCTGGGAACTGGATGACTCAAACCGAGAAGCCTGCACGATCCTATCACCCATGAACAACCTCACGCGGAGGTGGGGACATGTGGGGACCTTGAGCCAGAGGCCCGGGGGCTGTAGACCGGGAAACCAGGCTCAGCAACGATCAGCCCTTCAAGTACAACAAGTTTGGCTCAAGAAGGACCAAGATGCAAGTGGGCTATGGTGACCTTCTGGCTGCACAACTAGCTTCCCCAACACACTGTCACGCATCACTTAGAGCTCTGCCTCTTTCCCCCTGTTACGTACACATCTGTTTTGATTTGAAACTGACCAGAACAAGAAATAAACACAGCATGGAAGACTGCTTCCTTTCCCATGACCATAACCAAAGAAAATAGCAGGAGGAGTCCTCCTCTTCTGCTCCGTGTCCCTCTGGTGTGTAGTGCCTCTCGTCCAAGGAAAATCCCAGCTGCTAGTACAGCTGATATGTTGAGGGAAGCTCTTTCCCGGCAGGTTTACCACGTTGTCACAAAGAAAACATCCTCATGTTCTCCAGTTATGTGAGGGGTCCGTTAGATGCATTTTTTTTTAGAAAACAGGAGTTTATTGTTTGTGAGGAACAAGATGTATTACACAGTTGTCTGGAACAGAAGGGACGCCCAGCAGAAAAAGGTCAGGCTCCTGGACTCACCCGTGAGGACTCACATACTGGCATTTCGGGCCAATGCCAAGGACGGCAGAGAAAACAGATCCGTGGTAGAGAGGCAACAGCCAAGACAGCAACTCCAAGCCCGAGGAAAGCTTATCCTGGCAGGGAAACCTTCAGCCATGTAGCCTGTGAGCTACACTACCATTTATCCATTTTCTGTAAGTGATTGTCCTATTCAGGGTTGCAAGGGGTCCGGAGCCGATCCCAGAGGCTACAGGCACAAGGCAGAGAATAACCCAAAATTGGGTGCCAACCCATCGCAAGGCACACTTACACAACATTCACTCACAGATGCACACCTACGGGCAATTTGACTCCAAATTAATTAACCTCAGCATATTTCTGGACTGTGGGGGGAAACCAGAGTACCCAGAGGAAACCCCACAAATACACAGGGAGACCATGCAAACCCTACTGCACCACCATGCCAGCCAGAGCTACTTTTCCCACCTGGGACAGGAACAGGTGTTGAAATGGTGGAGCAGCTCTTACAGAGACACAGAGGTTTAGCCACCTCTTGGAAAACCCAAACGTATAACAACAGACCCGCGGCCTGCAGATCTACAGGCAGAATGATGTAGGTGGGTCCCACTGTCATCATTCAGGACAGCCACTTTAATGATACACCCTGTTCAGTCCTGCAAGCAAGGTGTCTTCCTAAAAACATGCACCCACAATAACAGCAGCTGCTTCCAAGCAGGATTAAGGAGAGTGAAGTCAGACAAGCCCAACAGATACACTGAAAGAGGCCGCTCAGGGCAGGAGGACCGAGCGTCCGGAGAGTTATCAGACTTGGGGAGATCCGGAAGGTGAACATGACAGAGGGCCCTCGCTCTAATGACGAGGAGGCAGCTCCTCCGAGTCACTGCTGGAGATGTCCCTCGCGGAGCAGGAACAAAGAGTGCCACAGAAATGCGAGTTAAACCTTCCAGAGACAGGAATGACTCTTGCTCATACCTTTCATTTTTAAAAACCCACACGGAACAACGGAGGATACACAGTGAACACTCTCCTCATGAGAACAACAGCAACCATTCCTCCAGAGCCACCGTAAGGGAAAAACAAAATAAAAAAGTAGAGTAGACCACACCGGACCATTAGTTCTCTGGTACGCAACATTTCAGGCTGCTTCTGGAAGCTTCCAGCCTTTTCCTGAAGTGAGCACTGAATATGGGACTTGACGAGGCACTTAACACTAGCTTTAAAAACCAGCAGCTATTGGGAGTCAGTTACCTTGACCAAGTTCACGGTATCACTGATGGATGAAGGACTTTATTCCGGTTGACTAGCATTAGCGCGCCGTTTCACGCTGAAATACAAGAGCATGTGTTTTCAGAAAATCCCATTACTGTGATTGACCCACATTTAATCACTGCTAAAAGCATGAAAACTAACAGAGAACAGTACCTGTGATGTACAGGTCTAGTTCATCTGTTCATGCATTTTATCAAAATTACCAAGGAGAACACATTCTGTTGTATTCCCAGTCCCTCAGGTATTGAACCAAACATCTGTGATTAATGCAATTGTGCATGCCTGACTCACTGTTGCCCCCTACAGGGGAGGATCTATTGTAACTAATTGAATCTCGCAGAGCTGCCTGGGTCTCCTTGCCGCAGACACCAAGCCCCGGTCCATAGGGCTCACAAACACGCACTGCAAACTTCAAGCCCCTTTCAAAGCTGTTAGAAACCACATGTGTTGAAAAGCAGAAAGAGGACACAGAGCAAAAAGAGAAACAAAGGCATGGAGCTGTGTCTCTCTGGGTGCCTCCACAATCTGTGTCTGTGGGCGTTTCCATCCCTCTCAAGCCCAAAATCATGGCCAAGTTTCCACCCTCCGATAATCGGCGTTTTTGTTCCCAAACAAGCTGTGTGCCCTCTCCCCTGTCCTCCCCCGATGCGGCTCCCCCCTGTAGGAGACCCCCCCCCAACACACACACACACACACACATTAGACATGTTTTAACGATTAACCTGAACTCCCACAATGCACCTGGGGGCCTTGTGCTGGTTGGACAGCTGGCCTTTCATCAGCCACGAAACTGAAAGGACGTCAGCAAACGTACATTAAGGGAATATACTTTACAGCCCAGGTTTAATGTTCAACGTCAGTGTGCTCCTCACATTTAGGGTGGGGGGGGGATCTTCGTGAGGGCCAGCAGTGACCCACACATCCTATAGCTACTGCCCCCAGACAGCACTCCCTGTGAAAGCTGCACACCACCAAACAGACTACCATCCACAGCAGCCTGGCCCTGGCCAACTCGACAACATTCAACAAGTGACTGGCCAGCAGAGCTCAGAGACAGATAATAAGTAAATCAGTACCAGTCATGTGAGGAACACAGCTACAGCGACAAGGTTAACCAAAACTAAAGCTAATCAGCAGATCAGAATAGATCTACATTCTTATTTAAGGTGCATTATGTAACTGGTGCTAATTAAGAAGGACACTAACCCTAACCCTAAGCCCAACCCTGATAAAGATGGATACCCCAAAACACCCTGCCGGCCCCTCCAGAGAATCTCAAGGCCCTGCATCTCAGAGCTGCCAGGTGCAGCGCACATAATAAGCCCATTTTCATCTTTACGAACTCCTGAGCCACCAAGGGCACTGAACAGAAATTGAGACACTATGTAGTAAGAGCAGGGCATCAGAGTCAGTACTTCGTCTTCAGCCACACACCTGTGTGCTTATCGGACCCCCGGAGCCGGTCGGGCTGGTTTTTAGGGACCTGTGATTTCATCGGCGAGTCTGTCACCTTGCAAGCGGACATTCTGGCAAGAGCCACATGGGATTACAGGGGGATTAGAAGGCAGGTCTGCGTGGCCCAGTTTAATTTCAAAGTAGCTCTTTCGGACATCAACACAAGCGATTTAGGGCAGGAGTCTCTCATCAGGACCTTAATTACACAGAGAGGGTGTGTCTAACCTAGTGGATACGGGAGATGTTTCTACCAGGGATTCTTAGCACCTTCTTCACGTCCACCGATGATGATGCTGCTGGGTGTGGTCTGCTGGGTGTGGTCTGCGCCCTCGTCTAGGCAGCCTGTCACTTTAGAACTTAGGAAGTATGTAAAAATCCAGAGGACATCCGCTAGTTCCATCCATGACACAAGATGGCAGTGTAGCAAATGTGCCTCCTTGGTAGGAGCTTCAAGCACTGTGCAGATTGAAGAGCGAGCCATCTGGGTTAGGCCCACTGTGGTAATCCTGCTTCGGAAGCAGGGCGGGGCTGGTCTCGGCAGCATCGGCCAGCAAGACCCAGTGCTGAAAAGGCTGACCACATCTCGCCAGCCGGCGTCCCGGTGGTCAGGAGCATTGCGAAATATGTGCTGCGAGCTGAGGCAGCCTATGGTTAATTAAGAACAGAGGCAGATGGTAATTAAGAGAAAAGCTGGCTGATAATTAAGAGCAGAGGCGACTGGTAATTAAAAGATGAGGCAGGTGATAATTAAGAACAGTGGTGAAGGGTAATTAAGAAACGAGGCAGTCCATAATTGAGGGTAGAGGCAGCCAGTTACTGTGAAATGAGGCAGAGGCGGCTGGTAATTAAGAGCAGCGGTGAAGAGTAATTAAGTGATGAGGCAGACTATAATTAATGGCAGAGGCAGCCAGTTATTAAGAGCAGAGGCAGCTAGTCACTGAGAACTGGAACAGGGGCACAGATGGGGCCTGGGGCGAAGCCAGGGCAGGGGCAGGGGCAGGGGCAGGGGCAGAGGCCAGGGTGGAGGCAGGAGCAAGGGCAGAGGCCAGGGTCAGGAGGAAGGGCAGAAGCCAGGGCAGGGCCAGGAACAAGGGCAGAGGCCAGGGCGGGGCCAGGAGCAAGGGCAGAGGCAGGATCAAGGCAGAGGCCGGGGCGGGGGCAGAGGCCAGGGCAGAGGCCAGGGGCAGGAGGAAGGACAGAGGTAGATGCATGGGTAGGGGTAAAGGCCGGGGCAGGGGCAGAGGGAGCGGAGTGGAGAGGGGGAAGAGGCGGGAGCAGAGGCGGAGAGAAAGGCAGAGAGAGATGTGGAAAGGGGCAGGCTGGTGCAAAGCCACAGAGCGTCGCAGGCAGCTTATTCACCGCACTGTTTGGTTCCCTGACAGATAAAGAGCAGGGTAAATATCCCCTCTGGCACAGGGGTCCTATGACCCTCGCAGCCCCGCAGGCAGCCTCCTCTTTCCAGGAATTCCTGGGTCATGCTGGAAATCAATCGATAAAAACGTGCAGCTTCGTGGGTTAGCAAAGCTCCCGCTGACGAAGCCCCCTGCTGCGTTTGCATTAGGTCTGGGTAAACAAGGCGGTGGCGGGGGGGGGACCAATCCACCCCACTGACCCCAGTAACTGCGATGACCCAGTTCAGAGCCGTACACCGAACAGTGCACCGGGGGCAGCACTGGGCTGGACTCGGATGGGGGGGCGGGGGGGCATTGATTCCAGCCATCAAGCTCAAGATGGTCTGCAGCCATAAGTGATTTAGCTCACGGAATAAGCACTTAGCAGCCAGGCCGCCTACGCCAGGGCAGCCCCGGCTAATCAATCAGCACATCTAGCGGCCGCCTGCCAAGCTGAAACAGTCGCCATGGAGACCGAGCTGCTTGTAATGACGTCACTGCTACTACAGAGCAGTTATATCACAGATCAATATGGGGCTGTGGCACTCTGAGCCAGAGAGTCTGTAACTGGCATCCTGCATGCAGACACAAACACACACGTACGGAGGCTAATGACAAGCGAGCTCGTGATTAAAGCTCCTTCTAATTAAAGTGCATATTCCTATATAAAATGTGTAAGAACAACCTGTAAAATTCCACTGAAAAGCTTTGTACAAAACACCATATTTAATGATTGTTTCATTTCCTTAGTTTTAAATAGTTTTGTATTCCTCTCTCTAATTTGGAAGAAATTCTACACTGAATGTTCGCTTCAGAGCCTCTAATTTCATAGTAACAATGACAAAACGATGTCAGAGGTGGTTCTTGCTCCTTACTTTCCTTCCATGAAAGCCAGGGGTTCCGGTGCAGCAGCGAGAGCAACAGGGCAGTCTCGCGCTATTATGTCAGCCGTAATTCGCATCTCTGGTCAGGGCGACCTCCTAACAAATGTCCTAGCCGGCAGCTCTGACCGTTTCCATAAACGTCTCCCTCTCTAGTGAATGGTTACGTCTCATCGGCGCTGCTGGGCTGCAGCTTGCTTCTGCTAGGCTCCAGCATGAGGAGAAGCAGGGCCGAGCAGCCCAGGACTCGAAGAACCCCTAGACCTAGAGCAGAGCACCATTTACAGTCCAGCGGGACCGCAGTCCTAAACCACACCCTCCTGATGTTTGTGTTTACAGGCGGTTAAGGTAATCCCAGAGTTAATTAGTACTTTTAGCTCAGTTTAGTCAAGCCGGTCCAGGAGGATGGTCTCTAATAACTTAGCAAAAAGGACACCATCCTCTGAAACACTGACCTTTGCCGTAGGCTCGACCCGGTACCATACGATGTGTGTAGAGGAGAAAACGGCAGACAGCCTTGAACAGCCATGAAAGCTGCCAGAACCTGCCTTACCCAGGTCAGGGGGGAGATGGGCATGGTCCTGACACCAGGCTGGCAGCCAGCAGCCCCGCATACCTGGCCAGGCTGCGGACAAGCGGGCATGAAAACGGCCAGGAGCAGAAGGGTGACAAACATGCGGTAAACTCCAATGCCAGCCAGGGGCCCCGGAGATTGGGCTAAAACCCTAACCCCTCAAGGTAAGGGGTCTCTATGGAGCCAAAAGAAACTGCAACAAATTGAAATCTGGGCCTCTACCAAAGCCATCTGGTCCACCAGCCATTCCCCCAGTGGATCAATGGGGTCCCCGGACCCCCGAGGACCTGATCACCTCCCAACAGAAGCCCCAGTGACTGCCTTACTGAGGGCCCATTCCACGGAGACCCTGGGTTACCCCACAGCAGATAACGAGTGCGAGCGAACATGCGTGGGCCTGTAACCTATAAATTACATAAGCTGTCGATGGGGCGCTCGCCGGCTGCTGCGCGGACAGGACCCGCCCCCGCTCCGTCACGTGACTCCGCCTGCCGGCCATCCACGTTATGCAACGCCGCCCCGCTGGCTGGCTCGCACAGCGTCGCTTCTCTAAGTCACATGACGGAGCTCATGGATCACATGACTTGCCCCCTCTGTGCGTGACAGGGTGCAGAGCCGGCATTCTCAAGGTCACGTGACCTGGCCTGCACTCTGCTTCGGAGTGATCGCTCTTGCATTTTGGCCCCACCCATCTCCATGTCGAGCTCCGCTCTGCAAGCCTCGTCAGTTTCCAGTACAAGCACGGAAGCCAGCTCCTCTCTTTTCATAAACCCTGTGGCAGGAATTGACCATCCAACAAACAGTATGATAAAATAACTGACTTTTTGAACGGGGCTGCACGATTATAGGCGTGCCTGTCCCTTTAAGAGCACGCCTGTCCCTTTAAGCCTAGGGCATTTTGAAAGGTGTGTCTGTCCCTTTAAGAGCGATCTGAGTCCATTCAGGCCGCCGTGGCGCGTCGCTATTTATAACCTCTGTAGTCGAGGTCTCCAACAGGCGCGAAGAGCCCTGTGCGCACTCTGCCCACACCTCATTTGCATACCCAGCGAGGCGGGGGGGTGCTGGGGGTGGGGTGGGCGTGTCAGTACTGTCACTATGCTCTGTGTCGCCAGGCGGCTCCGGGATGCTCGTTGCTACTCCAGCAAGGCGTGTTTGTAAAGCGATGAGTCAGAGCCTGACACAGCAGGTAGTACGGCTACAGTGTCGGGGTGGCGTCTGTGTGTCAGTGTGTGTGTGTGTGTGTGTGTGTGTGTTTCGCTGTGTCAATGTGTGTGTGTGTGGCTCATGTATATATTACATTTTGGGGACCAAATGAACACACAAAAAAACCTGTTATTTTGACAGGTTGGGGACCATTTTTTCAGTCCCCAGTTCATAAACTGAATTTTACAAAAGTCATATATTTTTATATTTTATAAAAGTATTTATGGTTAAAGCCAGGGCTGGGTAGGGGTTAAGGTTGTCACTGTTTGGATTAGAGTTATGTCCATAGAAATGAATGGACGGTCCCCACAAAGATACGAATACAAATGTGTGTGTGTGAGTGTGTGCTTGTGTGTCTGTTTGTATGCAGGGTGTACAGGGTCAGTTTCAGGACAAATTTTTGACCAAGCAAAAATTCCATCTTCTTTATTTTTCTTGTATAAAAAAAAATAATAATAAATGTAAGTTGCTCTGTTGTCCGTAAAATGGCAAGCCTGATGTCCAGCATGGAGATTGGCCATGCCCTCTGATTGGACGACCCGCATGCCAGGTCGTGCTCGCTCTGGTCATAGGGGGCTGTGCGGGTGGGCAGGCTGATGTAAAGGATCAGGTCCCCACATTGTGCTTTTTTCTGAGGAGCTCAGATGACAGCACTGGTTTATTTTTGGACGCCTCTATACAGCTGGCACCAAAAGGAGCGCCATGCCCAGAGCTCCACTGTCCCTGCAGAATATCCAACTGATGCTGACCTAAGGGGTGCACTGTTCACCCGCAGGTCCACAACACGGGTTTCTGGCAAGCTGGGACCAATCTGATCCATAGGCCCCTGATTCTGTGCCCCCAGTAAGCTGACCGTGCAGAGATCTGGGACAGAAAGCCCCACCGGGATGGATGGCAAGGTTCTGGAGTGCCATCAAGTTGGCATGTTCACTTTGCGTCAATAAGATAGGAGATTATTCCAAAGCGGTCTGAAGCAGACCCAGGACTGCAGACAGGGGCGGGGCCATAGAGGGATTGGCCCCAGCTGAAACCTGATTGGCCCCTGAAGTGCCCCTTCCTCTGTCACTCAGCAGATCATGAGAGCCATCTGGACATATCACTTCTCAATGGAAACTCGTCTCTGCGACTTCCTCGATTTCGCAGGTTTCAGCTGTGCTGTGGTCCACAGGCAGCGGCTTCGAGGAGAGATCATTTAGGGAAGTTCGACTCCTCTGCACGTCACACACCCGGCACAACGTCCTCTTTTCTCCAGAATGCGAGCAGCAAACCGGGCGACGGTGGCACTGATTGCCACAGCCCCTGGCGCCTGAGGGGGTTTCTGAGGAACGCAGGGACGTCACCTGAGATGCTGGGAGCGTAAAGGGTGGCTCGTGGCCAGCGATGCCCCTGTTCCCAGCCCTCCTGCCTGCCCAGGGCAGCATGCACGGTCAGTGCTTATTGAGCTCTCCACACATGCTGTTTGACCTTTACTCATCATCCACACATGTGGAGGTTCCCTGGTAAAAGTAGGCCACGGAGGTTCACAGGGTCGAGGGGGCAGGAATCTACCTGGGAGGTCCAGGACTTGGGAGGTCCAGCCAGGCTTCCCTACAGCACCTACGAGGACCCTCCAAGACGCTGAGAGAGAGCTCTTCTAAAACACAAAAAACACGGCCAGCCCCCTCGACAGGTGCATACACCCCCCACATCTCCAGAGGCCACAGCCGCGCTCAGCCACACACTATGCCAGCCTACCGGGATTAATGACAACAATCAGGCCTGGGCGTGCGAGGTGTTTGAGAAAATCACCCTGAGTCAGAAAATCACCCTGCCACGCCTCTGTCTCCTCTCCCTGTGAGGAGCCAGACACCTTGACATTCAGCAGCACTCAGATTCCGCACATGTCCGGCGTGACCCTGCTGGCCGCTTGAGTCAATCAGGCCTACCGACTCCCCCGAGCTGCCGTCTGCCGCACGGGGCTGGCAATTTAACCCTACCCCCCAACCTCCCCACTCCACTGTACGCGGACTATACAGGAGGGTCACAAGGAATGAGAACACAAAAGCCATGCCCACACCCATGCCCAGACACCAAACTGGACTGTGACGTGCCAACCACAGCGACCTGGCACCTACGAGAGGCCGTGAGAAGGCCAAGCCTCACCAGGGCATTACCTACTGCGCCAAGGGTGGTTACTGCCTGTGGCACTGGAGCCAGCCTCTTTAAAAGCACCAACAGCTGAACTCGACTGGCCAGTGGGGGGGTCTTTCTGCAAGGGGAAACATCAGTAAGGAGGAACTAAGTAACGCATGGTGGAATTAGGCACCCCTCCATATGTACCGTGGAGTGTACCAAGCTGGGCATGTTATCTTACGGGGGTGATACAGGGGTGCCCAACTCCTGTCCTGGAGGGCCAGAATCCAGCACAGTTTGCAGATTTCCCTGCTGTAACATACCTATTAAACCTGGTAATTAGCTGATTATGGTATGTTTGAGCAGGGAAATCTGCAAGCTGTGTTGGATTCTGACCCTCCGGGACCAGAGCTGGGCAGCCCCGCCTTGATACAAAGGAGCCAATCAGGTGGGAGCGGGGAGAGCCCAGAGAGCGGCCCTGGGGCCCCTAATCCCAGACGCATTACCAGGACTGAGGAAAGTGAACATTTACACTGCTTATTACATCCTCATTACGGCAAGCGTAATGGGACATAAGGAGTGGGACCAAAGCCCTCATATAGAAGCAGTGCCTGGAGTAGAGGCACTGAGGTCATCGCATAGGTTCGGCCCCTCTCTGTCCTGCTCAGGGCTTTACGCAGGAAGCCCAACCCTCCCCGGCTCTAAGGGCTCCCAGGCCAGGAACCGTCTGATCTCATTGTTATCTGAAGCAAGGTCTTTGTGACGCCCCTCCACAGGGCCTTCAGGGTGCCCCCCAAACCCTACCCTGGGGAGGGAGGATTACAGCCAGACCCTCCCCCCTCACAGCCAGACCACTATCCCTCCTCATAACCAGACCTGCCCTCCTCACGGCCAGACCCGCCCTCCTCACGGCCAGACCCCGCCCTCCTCACGGCCAGACCCCGCCCCTCTCCTTCCCAGAAGGTGCTGAGACATGAATCGCCCTGCAGCTGACAAGCTGGGCCCGTCGCCCTAGAGCCAGGAATCTCAGCTCTGTGTCAGTGCTGACTTCACAGGCCACCTCTTAGGCTCCCCTCCACTATTGTTCTGCAAGTCGTCATGGATACAGGATCGGCTAAACAAACATTCAGACAAACACCCGGCTTTGGTAATGGATCCACAATTGAAAGAAAGCGGCGTTGATGGTCACATTCTGCTCTCCAGCGTAACTCTGTGTCAGGCTCTCTGGGGACCTCCGCCGGTCTCCTGCCATGCCTGCGCTTTTTTCAGACAATGGGCCGGCAGGGATACCCCCATCACCACTGATACCAGATGTGCATATCAGCCCCCACATTAACAAAACAGCTTGCATGAAGCCGGTAAGGAGTCAGCATTCAGCATCCTCAAGCGAGAAGACCTTGAGGATCTAGAGACGCTGGTGTCTCAGAGCCGAGAGACAGCCATAAAAAGTTTAACAGCAAGAGGGTATTTGCCTCCCCAAGGCATCAGACAAACATCTCCGGGGACTGTGCTGCACTGTAAAACAACTGCCCTTTGTAAACACACAGTTGTACCTAGAGGGCGGAGCCACTGGGGTACTGGCCCCAGCTGAAAGCTGATTAGCCCCTGAAGTTTCCCCTGTCACTCACCGATCCAAAACATATCATTGGCCAGTGCTGAGGATGGCTCTTCTGTATGAATTACGGCCCATCTTGTGCCGACCACCTTAAAAAAATTCCTAGAATTACACCAGTCATACAGATGACACCTAAGAGGAGAGTCCTCTCCTTCAGGCATGTTCTACACATGAACATGCAATCAAATTGGCTGTGTGTGTGTGTGTGTTTGGGAGGGGTGGTGACAACTCTCCAGCAGGACTATTCTTTCTCACCAGCAGTGACAGAGTCTACCCTTATGAGGCCGTTATACTCCGTTGAAGCCAGTGAACTGCAGGAGAGGCGAAAAAAATTACAGCCCCTCATAAATAATATCCCCCCCAAAGACGGAAATGATAAAAGAAGCAGCAGCTGCCAGAGACTCATTTTAAGGCAGAACAAACACTGACATCGCTGTCAGGTATCCTGAGCCGCCAGCGGGGCACCCTGCCCAGGCTCCCACGCGCTGCACCATAAACAGCAAGCTGCTGTCAACCAAAACGTAAGCCTGCTCTTAGGTGCTCATGGACTCTGTAGTCCATCTGCCATCTTAGCTGTAGTTCTTTGTCAACAATCCAGCCCAACATACACACATAGAAGACTAGCTTGTCCGCAAAAGAAACTCGGCTCGTGGGCTGTCTGCCTCTATCACAGCAATGACAGACCTCAAGGAATCCCATAAACGATCTGGAGGCCAATCTGTTGTTCCGATAGCTGCTTATCCTGGCTCGACTGGGGGGTTTGTGACCACTGATTGATGTCGGGTCCGAAAGGGTTTGGTTTGTGTTCTAAGCCTTCTCATGAGAAGACAAAATTGTGAGTTCAGACAGCTGCAGAAATGATTCAGAAATGAGGCTCCATGGATGGTCTGTAAATTGGCAAGAGCAGACCTCAGACCCCAGGAGCATCTCCTTACCGCACCAGCCGCAAGTGGGAGGCCCAAAGTGGGACGGGACAGCCGGAATGGCGGGCATCCAGCTTCGAGCCGACCGTGCTCCGGCACGCCGCGGGCTTGGGCTTCGCTCGCTCGCTTATCCAGCCTCTCAGCCTGCTCCGTTAATCCATTCGCCGTCGGGGTATGGCTCAGCGCGGCAACCACTTTACAAAGGGCTTTTCCCGGCAAAATAATCCCCTAGTCTGATTTACACAGCCAGCGTGCTATTTTTCACAGAATATATAAACTCAGCACAGGCATGCAAGCAAACTGTAATCCTTCTCAGACGGGGAACACAAACCAGCCTCCACACGTCTGAGCGCACCCCACCCGTCAAGTCACACGCACCTCGGAGAGGGATTTCCCTGATTCAACATATGTCGAACCTGTCCGCTCCAAAATGCCCTCGTTTAGCGACCCGTCCCCCCTGCAGTCTGAAACCCCGTTTGGCGACAGGACGCCTGCCCCCACGTGGTCTCACACTCTTACCGGCCACTTAGAAGCCAGCTTGTGGCGCTCAGCACCAGAAAGTCCAGTGGTAAGCCTGGGCCCTCTGAGAGGAAGTGACCTCACCGTGTCCCGCCCCTCTTGGGGATGGAAGCTGACAGCCGCAGTTGCTGTTTTTAGGAAACCCATTAGATAACCGACTGCTATTTTTTCAAAGATGAGCTTCACTATGCTTTTGATACAAAAGTCCGAGATCAATTGAGCCGCATTTTGGCAACGAGGCGAGCGGGACCCAGAGGAGCCAGGGGGCGGTCAGGCTGAGGCTGTTCCGTGCTGCCAGTGGCTCCAAATCTCTGGCACATGCCTGCTGGATCCCCGAGTCCACGCCTGCTAAAAATACCCAGGCTCCCACGCTGCAGAGCGTCGCAGGCGCCGTGATTCACGCGGATACCGGAGCGCAGTCATGGTACAGACGGCAGCAGACAGCCGGGGGGGGGACGGGCTCTTGAGCGTGTGTGGGTCACGTGTGCCACATGGCGGGTTTGCTGAACGTAGTCAGCCAGCGATACCCAGCATGCCCGAGGGTTAGCATCATGTTAGTCGTATGTACTGCCACCATCCCGTCGCTGATCAACCACGGGGGTTTGTCTCTGACGATGGGTTTCTTCAAAGGGGGGGGGCTCCATTGCTACTTACACCCCCACGCTGAAACCTAGTTGGACCCCTCGGTTCCTTTGTCCCAGTTGGCCATCTTGGATTGCATCCAAGCCAAAGTTCCCGCTTAAAAGGATACGGGCTCACAATGCACTGCTGGAATCGACGCCAGGGATGTGAGAATGAGCCCGGGGCGGATGTCACTGCACGCTGTCCTAAAACAGGGAGTGACGGGGGACGGCCATAGTACATGGGCCTGGGGGGGGCTTGTCAGGGAAGCGGTGTGATAAATGAAGGAGAACCCCCGGTCTGGAATTTCCACCAAGTTCAGATGAAATCCATTCAAAAAGAAATTGCCTTTAAAACGAGAAACAGTATGTCCAAGTGGCGCATAGAAAGCCGTACCTGCCCACTTGCCGAGCGGCTGCTATTTTTACCCTGGTTGGCATGGCAATGCAGCACGTATGGGGCCTCCCGCGTGCGGCTGGAGAGGGCCAGGGCACGTTCGCGCAGTCCCCAAAACATGCGCCGGGGCGGGGGTCCATACGCAGGGGGCGGGCCTGACAGAGATGTGCTTACAGAGCATATGGTGTTTATACATGGGGGAACACAGAAGGACACCTAGCCAGTCACATCGCTCGGGAGGCAAGGGGCATTGTGGGACTGCAGATAGTCGTGGCCAATGCACATAGGAATGTTACATATCGGACCTTTAATTACAGATGAGAGCTTCATGATGGGTGTAACATTAACACCTGCTAATGGGGAGATGGCCTTAGGCCAGGAAGGGTAATCCTGTCGAGAGTCACAGGTCACCGCGGGGTGGGGGGAGGGGTCGTGTGCCATGGGGTCAGGCCCCCACCGTTAAAGACGGACGGAGAAAGCTCCGATCTGGTACATGCTGTAATATATACATAACAGACACAGACATACATACAAATGCCCCTTCAACCTGTCCAGACTGGCAGGTTTAAAGCAGATCGCCATCCAGTTGTATCCCTCCAGTGCTGAAACTGGAAGGCAATCGATGGGGGGGGGGCAGAGATGAAGGGCTTCTTTTCAAAAGATTTCTACTCAATTACAGGAAAGTGCACTAAGTGCTCTGAGGGTCCTCCGTGGAGGGGCTGGTGCATCGCCAGGACAGTAGTGCCTGGCCAGCACCAGACACCCCCCCCTCAGCCTGGCCATGCCGGAGACCTGCTGGATAACTGAGGGGCCTTGGCCACTGCCTGTCTATTTGGTGGGAGAATTATTTTACAGTTAGGAGCTGGGACCTTCTTTGACATGTGTATTCAGCATTGTCACGGGGATCATTAATTTAAAGTAGACGGAGCAGTGGAATAGCAGGGGCCTTGGATACAGGCTGCCAGGTCGGACACAGCACTCAGACACGGACACGGCTGTCAGAAAACACGACGCTCCAAAGTGTGTCTAGAGCCCTAACAACCCTGAGACTCTCCACACAGGTCTGTCAGGAGGTCGATCTCAACAACTCCGTCACAGCAATGTTTATCCCAAAGCAACACCGAGCCAAAGGTTGGAGGTTTGGGCGCCTAAGCCCTCGTTAGGCTCGTTAAGCTCATTACGCTCGTTAGACTCAAAGGTCTTCCCCAGCATCACCTCCCCACCCCCATGGGACCCTGTCAGCACCTGCACTTGTAGTGATTTTTGCAAGCATAGCGTACAGTGAGTCATTGATCTGGAGGGGACACACTAGGTTCATGTTCACAGGGGAAAGGGTTCCTAAATACATGAGGATCCTGGCGACTTAGTGAGTGTCCCCGGAGGAGAAGTGACATTTAAGGACTCCTGGGCCTTAACTACCATGCCTAGATCATTCACGTGATTTACTCACTGGCGTTGTGACCCTGACCATTGCTGTCACTGGGTGACTGATTTGTGAGACACCACAAAGCGGCGATCGCTGGCGGTGACTTGGAGAAGCTCTGCGCATCTACCTTCACTCATGCATCTTCACCGCATGCGTGACCTGAAAGGCACCGAGAAGGTGCATCTGCCGTGTTCCGGAGTGGGCGGCCTGTCTGAAAGGATCGCTCAGTCGGGCCTCGCCCATATCTCCCCAGGCAGTGACATGGGTCATCATCAGCGTTCAAGAAAGACTTTCGGTTGGAAATAGAGTACGCTGCATAATTGCTTTTCAGATTGGGGGAGTCCCATCACAGCAGGTAATGTTTGGGGGGGGGGGCACTTACCTGTACAGGGGTGCAGAGAGGCCAGCTGGGTGTGGGGGGCTGGGGTGAGCTCAGGGATAGGCGTGGGGCCAGCCTGCCTCCCTGGTGATGTCCGGCTGTGGGGCGAGGGGGTGGCGTGAGGCTCCCGCTCTGTCTCTCCGTGTCCCTGTGTCTCTGGGCACTCTCACCATTCCCTTGGGGGGGGGCGCAGAGGCAGGACGACTCTCAGAATGATATTAACCCCAGTGCAACCCCCCCCCCCCCCCCACGCGCACATTCAAAGAACCAGTGCTGCCCCTGCTATTTATAAACTGGTGCTGCCATGACAACCGCTCTGTTTGTTTGCCTCGCTAACCATTTCCTGATGCTCCGTGACGTGGTGTGCCGCCCCCCCACTCAGGAATGGAGCCTTGGCAGCAGGCAGACCACGCAGCGTGAGGTCTGTGAAGTTGGGGGGGGGGCAGCGGGAAGGCTCACCGGGGCTGTGCACCAGCACCACACTCTCTACGCACCAGGGGGTTCTGGGTACGCACCTTGGGCCAGCTTTCAGGAACCAGAGATGGCTTTGTGGGTCTATTAGCGCCGCCCCCCCGCCACGAGGTCAGACGAATGGCATTCTGGGTAGGCAACCCAGCAGAAGTCACTGAGATATCGCGGAGGAGGCGGTGAAACGTGTGCTGTGTGCACACACACACACTCACACACACATACACGGGTTTCAGTTTGACTAACACGTAATAGCACATGCGGCAGCGCAGTCTGTCACCAGCACAGGGCTGCACATCACAGCCCGGCAGCAAGCCCCAGTGGGCGCCCCGGCGGCCAAGTGCGACTTTTCACACAACAACTGTGGTGTTTGTGAGTGTTTCCTGTACCTCTGAGCGGCACACACACACACACACACACGTTTGTATTCATTTCATTGTGGGGACTCTCCAGTCATTTCTATGGGCATAACTGTTATCCCAACAATGATAACCCTAACCCTAACCCAGCCCTAACCTTAACCATAAGTAACTAAACAAAATAAATTTTTGACTTTTGTCATTTTTTATTGCATATACAGATTGATGTAAAACTGAGTTTCCCCTTGTGGGGACCCATGCACACCCAGAGAATCACTCACACAGACACACAGACAGGCAGAGACACACACACACGACACACGGACGCTGTTCCCTGACTCAGCAAGGCCTCGGTTTCACTTCTCTCAGAGACAGGAAGCCCGGTACTCCTGCAGATTTATGACCCCCCCACCACCTTGCATGTGATACCGTGGTGTGACACTCTCACCAGGGGGCTATGAGCTACAGGGACAGGGTGCCCAGGTAAAGTGCAGAGCCGCTCCAGAAGGCCGCTGATCCCCTCTTCAGGGCAAGGGGCCGCTGTGGCTCTCTGGCAGGGCGAAGTCACCCCCCCCCGGTGACTGACTGGCCCTGCCCACCTCAGACTGGTATGTGATGCTGCCTGTCACGGATGGGGGTGGCGTTGATCCACAAGCAAACAGTCCCCCCCCTCTAGGGAATCCTTCCAAAAGGGTGGGGCCTCATAGCCCTCCTCAACAACAATCCTACACCCCCGCACTTCAGCCCACACATTCCTCAGGGAAGCCCCGGGCTTCAGGTCATGCAAAGCTCGCCCCCCCTAGTGTACAAGATAAATAAATGAATAGATGAGGACACCTCAGGCCCCAAAGCAGATGGTCCGCTCGGCTACAGTCTTCGAGGATAAACCGAGACCCTCTTCCCAGAATTCCCAGCTTCAGGGACACCATAGCCATCACCATCCTCCTGTCCCTAAATCAGACCTAGAGGAAGGGTAGGGCTGCTTCTGATCCACCGAGGATAAAACATCAGGAACCCGAGGAATGTGCATGTCGGTCGGGAATCCATGTGATTTCCGCAGGGCAGGGGGGAAGCCTTTACTGACTGGCATTTCCCCCGTTTTCCCACAAGGCCCCTGGCTCGGCAGGCTTGGGGGGGCGGGGTTGGGTGCGGGCAGATGGGAGCGAGATCAGCCCCCGCTGATGCAGGCAGCTGTGTTTATGCCTGCGTGGGAAAGCCAGAGCTCCGTGTGTCCGTGATCTCCACCAAACCGCAGCTTGGAGGCACTTTTGGCCAAATCTGGCAGGCCCTAGTTTGGCTTTGCTCTGCATGGGCCCCGAACACATCTCTCAAAGTCCAACTCCAGATTCCCGCTACAGGGCCAGCGGCATCAGCTGTATCACCGAAAGAACCAGCACACCCCAGGCAGCGGCTCCGGAACCATGGTCAGGCACGTGATTTACCGCGGTATGAGAGGGGAAAAACCAGACCTATCTGACTGCTATAGGGTGCAGATGCATTCTGGGAATGACACCATGAACATCAACCTACACATGAACAGATGTTCCTAAACCTCAAGGCCTGAGATCATCAACCTCATGGTGTGAACAACCACGTCCATCCCCCAGTTAACAGTTATTAAAAACCATACAGGCCACTTTCTAACAGTTAGTTGTACTGTACTCTATGCAGAACTGTTTGGAAGCTTATGCTATTCTTAGTATCATTATTAAACACTGAATGATCAGTAAATAGTTTCAGGATTACTAAAAATGTCGTGTCTGTCTAGCATAAGTTAAAATTTCCCAGCTACAGGCATTCTGCACTGTGCGTGGAGGAATCCGAGTGGATACATTTGCCGCTGAGAAGTGCAGGTACACAGAGTCATTGGAGAGAAGCACGGGCCATTTGCTAACAGCGGCAAATTATTCGAGAGCAAATTAAAACCATAATCTGTACTCCTTTCGATTGCATTTTCAAATAAAAGTTAGTCCTAAAGAATAGTTTGAAAAGAACCAGTCACTGTCAGGTCACATTTGATTAAAAGCTTGAGAAAAACAGCCAATCACATCTGGGTCTTCAAATAAGGCCACCAGAAAGGGTAAATACCCTGGGTCCCTTTGACTAACGCCTCGAGGGACGGCCAGTGGCACACGGGGCCTGCAAGAAACAGCCAATGGCATGTAGGCCTTGACATGGGGCAATAAGAAACAACCAGTGGCACATGGGACTTCTCACAAGGCCTGCAACAAATCAATGGCACGTGGCACTTTGAATGGAGTCACACGCTACTCACAGCAATACACATCTAGGCTTATAAATCAAAGACTAAAGCTTATGCAGCGTCGGACCAGCATGGGCCCGAACAAGAGCAGTAGTGCAGTTAGGCCACCAGGCCATTTCGAGTGCCTTATGGCCCAAGCCAGTCACGGGCAGCCTAAAGGCCCCCATAAATGGCATGGGGGCCCAGGGTGCAGCCAGTGACCAGCCCACGGGCGTGGGGGCTGCCAGGGTCAGAACATATGCTCGCTTTGAGCAGAACCCCCACAGAGACATGGCAGAGGGGGCAGCCAGTCCGGAATCTCAGCATGAGCACGCATGCACGCACACACCCACACACACACACACACACCTGCACGAGCCCTGGACAGACAGACAGACACACACATATACACACATCTGCATGAGTCCTGGACAGACACACACACACACACCTGCACGACCCCTGGACAGACACATACACACCTGCATGAGCCCCGGAAGACAGACAGACAGACAGACAGACAGACACACACACACACACACACACATATACACACACCTGCACAACCCCCGGACAGACAGACAGACAGACAGACACACACATATACACACACCAGCACAACCCCCGGACAGACAGACAGACAGACAGACACACACACACACACACACACACACACATATACACACACCAGCACAACCCCCGGACATACAGACAGACAGACAGACACACACACACACACACACACATATATATACACACACCAGCACGACCCCCGGACAGACACAGACACCTGCACAAGCCCCGGACAGACAGATAGATAGATAGACAGACAGACACACACACACACACACACACACATATACACACACCTGCACGAGCCCCGGACAGACACATGAACACATCTGCATGAGCCCTGGACAAATATGCACCACTGTGATGGAAATCGCCATATATTTACACATTTTCACTATGCAGGACAACTCAATATGAACACCCTACAGATATATGCTCCTGTATACCAGGAAAGCATGGAGCACAGAGTGGTGCACCCCCTGCGAGCGCGGACTGGTACGCTCCCTGCGAGCATGGTGCCAGCTATGTGGTTTCAAAGCACTTTGTCACCACAGAGAAAATCCCAGACGAGCATAGGCCATACTCAGATCCGATCAGGCCCGGGACGGCACTGGCTGTGCTCAGCTCAGAGCCAGACCCGATCAGGCCCGGGGCGGCACTGGCTGTGCTCAGCACAGAGCCAGACCCGATCAGGCCCGGGACGGCACTGGCTGTACTCAGCACAGAGCCAGACCCGATCAGGCCCGGGGCGGCACTGGCTGTGCTCAGCGCAGAACCAGACCCGATCAGGCCCGGGGCGGCACTAGCTGTGCTCACCGCAGAGCCAGACCCGATCAGGTCCAATTCAGTATGGGGAACATGCAGTATTGGGGGAAACATGTAACCAATTAAGCCATAACTGCAAGTTCCTGGTGGTTTGCAATCGGCCAGTTATGGTCTCAATGACCAGAAAATGTATGAGCTATATTCAGTCCACCCAACCCATCCATCCATCCACCCATCCACTTTCCAGGGCCTTGTCCTGAGCAGGACTATGTGGGTTATGAGCCTTTCCAGGTGTCATGGTACAGAGGCACACACTGTCACACACTCTCGGGTGTTCAACCTCAGCAGTCCGGGTATCTCCACGGTCTCCCAGCCCCCAAACACGCTGACCTTCCCCCAAGGTTAAAGGA
>JAODKN010000046.1:8134117-8146506 GCA_026774425.1 Petrocephalus zakoni
AGCAGGACTATGTGGGTTATGAGCCTTTCCAGGTGTCATGGTACAGAGGCACACACTGTCACACACTCTCGGGTGTTTTCTTCATTTTCTTTCAAACAGCCGAGCCAAAGTTCAACCTCAGCAGTCCGGGTATCTCCACGGTCTCCCAGCCCCCAAACACGCTGACCTTCCCCCAAGGTTAAAGGAAACGGCATCAGATGAGGCCCCCCCAGCGGTGAGAGATGTCAGGGTCGTCCAGACAGGGCCAGACTAGACTCACCACCTGGGGGTGCTGTAACAACCATAACGTATGTAGGTATCGACACGCCCATCCAGCTTCAGGGTGCTAATGCCACAAATCAGCGTCAGACCCTCAGAATAAAACCGGGCTGACTGAAGCTCTCAGCCCGATAGAGAGGAGGAAAAGCTGCAGTGAGTGCCTGGGGCACAGTGCGAGGTGTCACGCGGGGGTGTGAGGAGAGCACGGGGCCGGCTGGCACGGCTTCCTACGGTGTCAGGGCCTCCGGGCACAACCTGCTCATTTGGTTTGACGACGCCGTCCGCAGGGACTTTTCCTATCGTATCCATCCATTTCCTTCCATGTCGACATATGAATGAGATATTCACCAGAAACCATTATTCTTTCCTCTTAGGTCTCAGATCACGTGGAAGAGACTGTCAGGCACGGCCGGCGGGGCCAACGAGGGGCGTGGCCTTCTGATGGCTTGCTGCATGGCCAGCTACGGTCTCATTGGCGAGAAAATGAGCTATGTTCAATCTATCCATCCATCCATCCATCCACTTCTCCAAGCATATCAGGCGTGTGGAGGGTCAGTAACCATCTAAACCTTTACATTTTATTTAGCAGACACTTTTATGCAAAATGGGCTGGAGCTATTGCAATTAAGGGCTTTGCTTAAGGGCCCTAACCATAAAATCACTCCGTCAACCCTGGGATTTGAGCCGGTAACCTAAAATTAAACAAATACAACTTTTTTACAATCCTGGTTTGTACCCACATCAAATGTGTCCCCCCCCCACCTCAAGAACCCCAGCTGCCTTACAGAAGATACACACTCCTTCAGTCCTGCTGTCACGCTAGTGCCTCTCGGCTTCTGGGACGCCCCCAGCGGCCAGCTGGAAGCGGAGCACCATGACCAGTAACAGCACCCATATAATGAGGGCACTGAGGGCCAGGTCCCCCCCCCGCCGACGCCCGCCAATCCCGTCCGCGTGCAGCTCACGGAATGGCCAAGGATGAATAATGGAGGCCGTTTAAACGCGCCAAGAATAACACGGACTGGGTGGGTTTTTCTTTGCCATTTTGGGACTGTTTGTGTCCGTGCTTTTTCCTGTTATTGAATTCCTCTCCCCGCACGCGCCTGTCCTCCGAGAGCACGCAGGTGGATGCCCATGCCGGGCTGCACCAAAGGCAGGACGTGCACGTCTGCTGATGTCATTTCCTCCTGGCAGCCCTAGGCCCCCGCCCACCCCCTTCCCCAGGCATGAACCTGTAACCTCCAGCACGTATCACTGTTTAACCTCAGCACGTATGCAGGTCCTGAATCACAGGAATGTTGCCCAAGGCAGCCTAAGGTGACGGGAAAAGGAGTGGAATACAAGGGGGGGGGGGGAGGGGGTGGCGAGGTCATGTGACCAGCCCACATCCCTAAACCACATTTTCTCAGGCCCAGATCCTGATGTGTCACCCCGGCAGTGACCCCATTTTCCATGCCTGGGTGTCCAGTTTGTCTTTCCGTGTCTGGGGCAAATCTCATCTAACCCCCCATCTGAACTCTTACAAAACCTGGAAAATGGGCAGCAATGCATCTCCCACCACCTGCCTACTCACTGAAGACGGCAATAAGGCCCAATTAGCGAGCCAGGGGCGTGCCACGGGCCTGTACGGCTGCCCGGGCCGCGCCCACCGAGTGTCGATCCCCAGGCATTGCGTGTACTAGGTAAACATGGCTTCAAGCATTGCCTGGAAGGCCACCTAACACGAAATCAGACCCCCCTGGGGGCTGGCGGGGTGGCGGGGTGGGGGGGGTCCGGATGAGAGCACATGTCTGACGGTTTGGACGCTGCCGGGCCGATTAGATTACAAAAAAGCCCTGGTGTTTCAAAGGGTGACATGCCTGACGGCGGCTTTAATAATTCACTCACGCGGAGCCTCCTGATGGGAATCGCAGGGTTTCCATTCCAATCAGTGGCAGGTCACAGTCTACTAATGCCGTAGTGTTTTTTTTCTGAATGGAAAAACACTGAGCTTGGCCGACACATTAAGTGAGGCTGAAAATCGATCCAATCACAGCGTCAGGGGCTTTGGGCTAGCTGGGGGGGGGGGGGGGTCACCCGGGTCCACGACAGCCAAAACGTGGAGGGTGCACAGTCACATGTAAACGTAGCTCCGAGTCTGATGCAGAGGGCAGCCCTTCCAACTGGCACATCCCACCACCAAAGGAGCAAAGCCACGCCTTCGAAACCAGTTAGACGGCAACAGTGACATTTGTGAGCTGCTGAAAAAGTTCAGTGTGGCGTTTCTGTGGCTTGGGACAGCGTTGCTCCAGTCAGCCGACCGGGCGACTCTGCCTGATCTGCTCTCTGTACCTAATTAAGGACCCAGCTCAGCTGGTCCCAGAGCAATGACACTGAGCCAAAGGTGAGCTGGCCAAGGCCTCTGACGCACCTGAAACACATCTCCGCTTGGCCCGGTTATGTGCAAAAACCACAGAACGGAGCGAGTGTGCTGCCCTTTAGCTTGTTTCGTGAGAAATCCGCCCTGCTGTCGAGGAACAGCTTAACAGGGCAATGCCGTGTCCCTCCCGACCTGCACGCAAACTGGCAAAGCCCCGTGGGCCCCGGGGTCACCTTTCATGGTAAGGCTTCTGATCTGTCTAAGAGACATCAACAGCGGACTGGATATCAGACAGGTAGGGCATAAGCAAAACTTCATAAAGCCGAAAAGTAAAATCATTCTGTAATAATATATTCTGCAATAATATAACGATTAAAGAGAGCGGAACAAAACGACCAATCCCACTGATCAGGCTGTGTATCAGGTTTACCAGGATGAAATCCCTGGGTCCCTGGGAACTTGCTTTGGAAAGGAAAATTAAAAACACTTAAGAACAATATTCAGTGAGTTCAGCTGGACAGAAGGCTCTCTGTCATACATACACACACACACACACCCCTGCGTGAGACGGCCCCCCCTAGTGGGCGGGGCGGGGAACGTCTCCCGTGACGGGGCTGGAATGCACGGGCTCCATCCTCCAGGTGAGGGTGCGCCGCCGCGCTCTCGGCCAAGCGAGAGAGGGCGACCCGCCTACCTGGCAAGCCGACACCGTCCGCTGTTGCTGCTTTGAAAGTCAGACTTAGGAAACAAAAGCAAGAGTGCCAGCTGACTCCACCGCGCATGAAAATGTTCCATTTTCCAGCAATGCGCTGCCAGTTAGCTCGACGGCACCAAGCAGTAATGAATAAATAGGTCACCCTGCGTCTCACAACGCAAATTCTGATCAGCCTCCATCAACACAGTTGATAAAGTTTGCGTTGCGACGGTTAACAGCTCCAAGCCGCCTAATACAAAAATCACAAGCACAATTTAAAACCGAATCTCGATAACCTTGCAAAGCATCCCAAAGCGGCGCTCCGCGCATTAGCTGAAGACGTTCCGGCGCTACGGTGTCGGGCTGCGCAGCTCCCAATATAATTAAAGCATGACTAATTTTCCATGCGCCCCCACCCATTATTAAGCCGTCAAAAGACGCTGAAGATCTTGGAAGATTGCATTCACGGCTGATGAAGGATCGAGGACGTCTTTGGATGTGACGGGCCGGCAAAGGCGGCCCCCGCCGAGCCGCACGCCGGCTGACCCGGCAATACGGCTGTTATCCCTTAAGGCAACTGGAAATGCATTAGCTACTTATATATTACACTGCAAACGCAAAAAAGGGTCATTAAGGTGCTGGAAATTGCCCGCATTTTCTTCATTTCCTTCCTTATGTTCAGTGGCAGCAGCTCGTTATATAAGAAAGCATGTATTTAATACGAAGGGGCGATAAACATTTATCGACGGCAAAATCGAACAGCTAAAGCAATTTTAAAACAAATAAACTGGATCATCTTTACAGGTTAACCACAAAAAAATTGTGAAACTGAATTAAATCTTAAGACCGGTAATGGCAATGTGGCAATATGGTAATTTATTAGTTTATTCAATTCAATGATCACTTAATCACTAAAGAACTAATCCTCTTTGTTGTAGAATTATGAATTTACTCAACTCAATCAATGCAAATCATTTTCATCATCCAGCTGATACAATAATATCAGTATAGGCCTAAACATCATATCAGTTAATTGGGACAATTAATGTATTTTTATAACTCATTTCCTGTTTCATACAAAGACCGGTCAAATTAAACCTTTAATCAATGTGGCGACCCGGTCAGGGTTTCCTAACAAACTATCAAGCCTCACAAATAACAATCATCAATTGTAATGACAGGTTATAAATAGCCCTAAGTGCAAATACCTGACGCTAGTCCAGTTCTGTGCTTAAATCTTTTTCGTACCTAGCCCTACAGGTAAAGCTTGTAATGAAACCGTTACCACCGCACACAACCGCGTTTATACCACTCAACCAATATCACGTATTCATTATGTCATTATACTCTGCCATAATAAAACTTCCACAGGAAAAACCAACATCTTACGGCACCTGAAACCTGCCTAACGGGACAGCAACTCGTAAAAGAACATTCAAGCCTGTTCAGTATAATTATATTAATATTGTGTTGTGAGCGGGTCCATCGTTTAATCAATAATTCAATCCAGAAGCAAGTTCGACTACGCGCATGTACACAGCCAGAGTATTGAGCGTCTTTAACAACTCTATATGTAATCTGCTCAGCAAATCGGCCGTACTTTGGAAGACCTTTCAACGTGCATCGTATCATCTCGACTGTAAACAAAGTAAAAAAAAGAGAAACATCTGTAATCACCGGGATCCCAGCAGCGCATTATATAACCTGAGCTGGGCTGTGCGACACCTTGGAGAGTCCAAGCGCCAGCTGTTCAGAGGAGCTGTCATCGGATACTTCAACTTCAATGTAATAGTGCAACTCATTCGCGAACGTAAAACGATCCACCTTTTTACGCTCTACGTAAAGATCCGGCAATTAGACACGATTTTTGGACTGTTTCAAAGGCAATGCCCATGTTTAAGGCATTCGTCGAGCTATAAAAGAAACTGTCAGTAATCCGTGTGCTCGGACATATGTAAAAATCGAATAAGTTAAATGTCTTCCAGCATATTGTCAGCCGTGGCGTGAAATATTACTCAAACTGCGACAGCGCAGACACGTCCAGCCCCGAGCACAACGTGAGCCATTTTATAGTAACGATAGTAGCCATAGTAAGAGTGCAGCCCCGTACTACGGGATCGGGCTGGCGAGAAAGTGTAGTCAGCAGTGCAACGTGAAACCGGGGGAAGATAAAGTGCGCAGTTTCACTGCGAGACCGCCGTACGCCGCGGCCGGCCGTGCGCGCTCCTCGGCCGGCAGTAATTCCCCGAAACGCCCGCTCGTTACTTTGGCACTCCGGTTCATAGTACAACCTTACGACTGCGGAGCGACGCAGCGGGACTATGGTGCTTCCCGGTCCCGCAACGAGATCCGAGCTCCGATCGCTCTGCGATCATTCTTCTTTTCTAAAATGAATAATGATCATCATAATAATAATAATAGTAGAATACCAGCTGCAATAAACAGTTGGGTGATCCCTGCATAGTTACAGCCATCGTCCTTACTTGTGCTGGGTGAGGAAAGTGCCCGTGCTTCCGAGGACAGAGTAAATAGCGCTTGCCATTACACGACTTACTGTACGGTGCAGTGCTCAGCGAAGGCAGTCCTTTTCCTTGTTGCCAGCACTCTTTTCCTGTACTGATAGTCTCCCCCGTACTATCAGAATGATGTCTGCAGCAGTTAAGCTAATAGCTCTCTTGCACTCTGCCCCCTCCTTTCTGTGTATACGTGCGTGCGTGAGTGCGTGTGTGAATGTGTAAGCCAAATATGGAACAGTTATCCACCTCTGCAATAGCCCGAGGTTGCTGCTCTGTGCAAGCAAGGGGGGGGGGGTTGTGGGGGGGAGAGAGACAGCGACAATTCACTGGCAGGAGTCCAGCACCATTATCTTCTACGAGATATTGAGCATTCCAGCTCTTAACCCGGAGGAACTCCGGATTGTTTTTTTATTACTATTAGTATTTATAACCCCGCTCACCATTTTCAAGCATACGCGGATAGGGCTGGAACTGAAACTTTAATTCCCCTGGAACAACAAAACAAAGGAGCAGGAAAGCACATACACACATACACAGACGCACACACACACACACACACAGGCTGCATCATTCATGAGGCGGTCACCTGAGTGTGTGTTGTGTCACGTCACCATCTGCAGTGCAGCCAGCATGAAACGAAACTCAAGTCTTTAGAACATGAACCGCATACGTCAAACCGGGGATTACTACACACTTTACTACGTGGACTCCCTCCTCCCAAAAGCAGGCACTTAAAATATCTTCTACCTTCTATCTTCTACCTTCTATAACAGCAGAAATACGTACAAAAACCATTTCAGCAATTAAAATATCAGTTTATTCAAGTTCCTAGCATTAAAACCCCGTAACATTGCCGTTTTAATTATGACTTTAAAGTTAAGGCTGCAGACAAAACAGAATATACTTCTACTGTTATATAATGTACCTGTACTCTTATGGTATATAGCAATGTTTAGTTATATAATGTACCTGTACTATTGTGGAATATGCCTGCTGTTCTACAGAATATACTAATGTTCTGTTAAATAATGGACATGTACTGTAATGGAATATACCTGCTCTGTAACAGAATGTACCAATTTTCAATGTACCTGTACTCTTATAGAATATACCTGCTTTTTAACAGAATATACCAATGTTCTGTCTCATAATATACCCATACTGTTCTTAAATATACCTGCTCTTTAACAGAATATACTAACGTTCAGTTATGTAATGTACCTCTACTGTTATGGAATATACATGCTCTTTAATAGAATATACCAGTGTTCTGTTATATATTGTATCTGTATTGTTATGGAATATACTCGTGTGCAGTTATATACTTGTACTGTAATATCTGCTCTTTAACTGAACATGAATATGTACTGATACAGAACGGAATAGCAATGGTAATTCTTATCTAGGCATTACGTTCATGTTGATTTACTCATGCATATGCACTCTGGTGTTTTTGATTCACTTCTGTGTGACGAAATCAGAACTCAACCAAAGCTGGTGGGAACATGGACAAGCTAAAGTTTCAGAATTTACATGTACATTGTTCATCGATTCTGCTACTTTACTCCCGAGCCGCAAAGTTTTCTCTAGAAATGTCTGGCCAACGAGTAAACAATAAACTGTTATTTGCTTAGTCAAAGTGTAAATGTTGCAATTCTTCATTTTACCCATCATGCACCCGGACATTTCGACAGAGCCGGTTCTTCTCAAGGAAAAAAAGTAAAAGTGCAACTCCCAAAATTGAATCATAAAACCATTGGTTACAATTTAATCCACCATCTTTAAACACAGTGCTGCTTGCTGTTATTGTTTGTCTTTAATGGAGGGCATCTTGCATGGAGGATAAATTATGCTTCTCCAGCAGCTCAGAAAATCTACAGTATTATATCTCATCCATAAATAACTAATTAAAGGCAATCCCTGTATCCACCCTCCAGTTACATTCCCTTTCACCCTCCTGCCTATCTGCATGAGAATGGTCAATTGCCCCGTGAATCTTTCTAGAGCCCAGCTCTGCTTAACGTGCCCGGTAGGAGGCTGCATCTGCGGCGGGCTGGCATGCTGCGCTCCGCCAAACAAGTTCCCCGGCAGTCTGCGAACGAAAACAATTGTCATCACACAATTTTTCCCCGACACGAGAGGCGTACGTTTGTTTTTTTTTTCTTTTTTTTTTTCTTTCTCCGCTCTAGTTTTCCCTTCCAAACAGAGCCAAGCCCGCCGTAGCTGTGAAAGAAATTCAAAGGATGTGTTAAAACCCACTGTTAAAAAAAAATCAATTACAACACCGGGCAACTCAAAGGCAGCAATGCATGTAGCACTTGCAGCGGCCGGGGCCCCTGTTGGGAAAAGCGAAGTCAGTCAGGAAATGCCCGTCAGGAACTGCTGGCCCCTCGGGCTCGCCGCGTGTAGGGTGCAACCCGGCGGGGCCGCTAGGGTCTACGCGTCCAGAAGGTGGCGCCCTTCGGGTGCGCGAATGAGCAACCTTCCCTGGCTGGTTAAATGTGGATACTGACCGCGTTGGGGACGTGTCTTGGGTTAAAGCTGCGAGCTCCACAGTCTGCGATGGTGTTTCTCTTTTTAGATGCAAATAAGGAAAATGTCGAGATTTGCGAACCCTCTCATCGTCACCTCTTGGGGGCGTCGCTAATTGGGCGGCACATGTATCTCAGGCTCATGACCGGAGTCTCGGCTGGTAGGAATGATACATCCTGTAACATTTCTGCAGAAGCAAAGGGGTGTGACATATAAATCTCCGGCTAGTGTTTCTGGCACCTGTGTAATATGTTCGCAATTTGAAAAAACGGCTTATAAAATGTATCCACTTACTTCAAAGGCATATTAAACTTACAGTATGAGCGCAAATGCGACATATTCAAATTATATTGTACTAAAGTTACAGCAAGCTACATCCAAGTGCATTAATACAACACCACATTCACGCTACATAATAATACACTATAACATACATTAATATAAAAGCATTAACAAGTGCCTTTAAAGTCGTTGTACGCCTAAATCAATCGTGAGTTTTTATACTGTAGTGCGCAGCCTGTCCAAGTGCTCACTACACCACCTACTGGCAATGCTAGGGAATTGCTACAACTGTGCAGCGGGCATTCAGCGCTGTGATCCTACCTTGAATCTCACAATAAAACAAATCACTAAAATATCCAAGTGCTAACTTTCCATCACGCGGACTCGTGCTCGGAAGCATACTCATGAGAAATTATTATTAGGTGTAGACAATGGAGGTATGTATCAGTCACCAGTAAACTTATTCATTCTGAGAGGAGGTTAGCTGGCTTTTCGATGTACCAGATCCCAGCGTCATTTTACTACTGCTGAAATATGTTTAAACGGCACCGAAATTTATTTGGTATGTATATCATGTCCCCGATGTCCCCTGATTTCTACCCCGTCTGTCCTGGGATTGGCTGTATATAAAACGGATGGATGGTTCGTTACTTACCAAGCTTCCCAGACCAGGGGGAAAACGAGAAGTTGAAGTCGAGAGGCGTTTGTACTCTTGTCCTGCAAACACCTGTTTTCCGTTACGATAGAAAGCCTCAACGTCGGAGGAACGCTGCTGAAAATAACAACCATAACACTCCAGGGTAACACCCACCTACAGCATGGACGGAACCGACAGCCGTGGACGCTTCAGAAGGTGTCATCGACAATTAGGTGCAAACACAGTTACTCTCTATAAATATGTTCTATCATATATCATATATCACAAACATTAGCGAGTAGGAATATCATTCATTCTCCCGTTTGTCTAGTTGTTTATTTTGTTATTTTTCTGCCTGTCCTCGGGTGAATGCAAATTTTTCAGAGAAGAAAAAATATTGGACATTTTTGGAGACATATGGTGGAAAACTGTCACACTCCCCCAAGGATGGGAATCTTTCTTTGTCTTATTTTATTTTTTGACAAAGTATTTTTCACAACCAGTACTGAAATATACCAAAGTCTGATATTTTGGTCATGCTTATTAATTGTGTTGCATTTCGTACTGTTCCTGTCTTACTGGCATATTTTATGATCTGGTAAGCAATGAAATACGCAGCCTAATGCAATCCTGCCAACCAAGTGTCAGTTGAGGATATCTGCAAATTCTACAAAGGGTAAAATTCCTCATTTGAAAGACCACCCCATAATTCCCATTTGTCCTGGCAACAGGGAAATAAGTCTTCCAGATCAGATGCATCAAGTTAATAATCTTTGTGTTAAGAAGACCCAATTTAATCAACTCATTCAATTCGGGGCAGATTATTGGTGATTTTCAGGCACCTAATGGGATCTTTGAGTAGAGGTCGAACCCAACAGGACAAACATATTCAGAAGGGGGTGATTACCCAGCTCGGTGATATAAATAATGAGCCTGGGGGCATTACAGTACGGCTCAGTTTGTGAGTGACATAGCATGAAATAAACCCCACAAAGTGTGGCATATGTTACAACAACATGAAGCCAGCAGATGTGTTTACAAAACGAGCCATGAAATACTGTTATCATCTGAGAACACAGCATCTATACATCTTTTAACCAGTCATCCTGAATGGGAGGCTTGGAGCCTCACTCAGTGCACAAAGCCTGGGTGTCAGTCCATCACAGGGCACATGTACCCAGGGTCCAAAACATGCGGTTAGTTGAAATGGCGTCTCTCAACTGCCAACTGTGTGCGACGGTGTGTGCGCCCATGGTGACCCATTCATGTTGTTCCCAGCCTAGCTCTCCTAGAGCATTCTGGGATAAGGTCCAGGTTCACTGTAACTCCCTAATGGTACAGAGTATGGATGCATATTTTCATAAATATTATTTTATGATCATTTTGTACATTTTTCAAATAACCAGAACTTGTTAACAGAAAATAGCAGAGCTTATGGCACTCCCACTGAAAGCTGTAATCCTGAAACCTTCGATCTGCTGTTTGTTCACGTCTGTGTCAATACAGTAGCCCGACAACAACTGTGAATCCTCCCTTCGTTTAATATGTGCCAAAATCAATACTTTCCTCGAAGCTAAACACCTCCAACAAGCAGATGCCCTATTTAAGCCTTTCCTTCCACTGACGCTCTTAATTGCTGGGTAGATTCCCGCTTGTTCATTTCCTTCACGCCGGAGCCCGATGGTGCAGAAGTGTGAGCTTGTCGCTCTCTTCCAAGGATGTGGGTTAATTGCTTTCTTCTCTCATTTCTCTACTATTTTACTGCCTAGAGCAGTGTTTCCCAATCTGGTCCTCGGGGATCTTCAGACACTCCATGTTTTTGCTCCCCCCCAGCTCCCGGTAGGGAGCAAAAATGTGGACTGTCTGACAGGGGACCGGGAGGGAGCAAAAACGCTGGACGGTCAGTGGGTCCCTGAGGACCCGGCTGGGAAACACTGGCCTAGAAGTTTGAGTTGTAACGATTTTCTTAATGTTGAAATGTCTATAACAAGAAGGCAAATCAAAGAAGTGATTCAGGAAAAAGAATAAAGAAGCATAATAATTTTAAGTGACAGCATGCAGTATTGCATACACTCCCATAGTGCTGTGTTGCCTTTATCAGAAAGTTGTCTCTGATTCTTTCATTGGGTCTTCCTTATGTAATGACTGCACTTTTAATTCCCTTCAAGAAAAACCTGCGATGCTTCCTCATGGCACCATAGATAAAGCTCTCACAGCTCTCTGCTATGCTGAGAAATACATTCCCCCACAAATTCACCATCTAGCGAGGTGCACGGTAAGGGCCTCCCAGGAGAGTAACAGCTATTCGGTTCTGATTCTTGTCCTCCACAAGCCAGATAAGATTTAAAAAGAAAATACTCCTGTGATGGGGGGGAAAAAGCCATAAAATCTGAGACAGCTTTTTTCTTAAATGACAAATCAAACCATTTTATGGTTTAAATGACAATCTCAGTGGGTGGTGGATGGCTCAGCGGGCCAAGCCTCCGTGTCTGTGATTGGAGGATCACCGGTTCAAGCCTGGCTTTAGCAGAACAGTAACATGTCCGTGGCCCGTGAGTAAGGCCCTTAACCCCCAGGTCCAGGGGTGTGCATGCTGGCTGACCCTGTGCTGTGATCTCCACCCCAATCTTGCTATCACCTGTCTGTATGTCTCATGGAGAACAAGATACCATAAGCAAAAACCCATGAAACTAAAGACTAAATCTGACAATGTTTCGCCATTTATTTTATAATCACAGGCTGATTTAACCCGCCCTTCCTATCTCTGTCTGCCTAAAGTCTCTGAAGATTTTAAATGTGTGATTATGGTGGATCCTGTCATTCCGATTAGGAAGGTTTACAGTCAAAGTCAAGTCACTTCACCGTCATTTCACACACATGAAACGAGTCTGCGATTCCGCGGAGCTTCGGTGGCTCCGCAATAGACGCTGGAAAGATAAATGAATAAAACAGAAATAAAATAAACCAGTACAGGTTATTTTTCTCTTCTCGCGTCTCTTGTTCTGAGCACCGTCCTCCACGGGGGGGGGGGGGGGGGATTATTTAAGCCCCCGCGTTCAAGCAGAGGATGCCATCAGCGACCCCGGTGAGGGAACAGCCGCCCACGGGCAA
>JAODKN010000046.1:8177665-8190617 GCA_026774425.1 Petrocephalus zakoni
TAAATACACCCTGTTTCATTTCTGTTTTTATTTTTCGGGACCTAAATAAATGCGTGGTCCTCAGCAGCTTCTGTAAACAAACCTAACCTTGGCTGACAGAACACAATCGATTTCAATGTGGTCATTCTTTTTTCTTTCCCCAAAAGTAAGAAGTATGTGGCATGACAGATCCGCCCATTGAGCATGTTAGATGTTCTTAATGATATATTGCATTGATCCCTATGGAGAGATTCTCTTTTCACCTCGTGGCAGCCACCTCTTACAGCACAGAGGGAGCTGGGCGGGTTAAGGGCCGTGCTCAAGGGCCCACAGACACGCTGAGGCTGGGCTTGAACCGGCGACCTTCCGATCGCAGGCATGGAGGCTTACCCCACATGCCGCCTAGCTGGAAAGAGTTGGTAAGAGATTGAAGTTTGGCAAAAGCCCGTATGGGGCACGGCTTAACTTTGCAAAAATACACCTCAATAAACTACAAAAGTTCAGGAACAATATTCTTTGGGCCAGTGAGACCAAGCTGGAGATCCTATGCACACTAGCCAATTAACCTTTGAATAGCTAGATAAAAAATCAAGGTGTTGGAACTGCCAAGTCAAAGTCTAGACCTCAACCCCATTATAAAACTATGGCGGTATCTTAACCCTGGGAGCACACAGGGTCATATTTGATCCTACCTTTCATTTCTGCCTTACATTCAACCCACTCATCAAAGTGAAGTTAATTCTTTTTTTTGCTTTACAGCCCAGTGTACCATATACCTTCAGGGGGTTGAATGTAAGGCAGAAATGAAAGGTAGGGATAAGAGAGCCTTGTATTAATGAATGCCCTCCAGCATCAGTGAGCTGAAGCAATGTTGTAAGGAAGAGTGGGCCACGATTTCTCCAAAATGATGTAAGAGACTAATAAACTCCTGCAGAAAATGTTAGCTGCCAAAGATACTGTAGGTCTAAATGTTTTTATTCCAACATTGTTTCTGAATGGGGGATTATTCTATTTGGAGGAAACAGCAACAGATTGAAATCTGTTGTGTTTTTTTGGATTTGGATTCTGTCTATAGAAGATGGTGAGGACCACATAGTTATTTAAGTCCTGATTAATAAAAATATAATTGAAGGAGGGTGTACTTACTTTTCCTCATGACTGCAGTTTGTCTTTGTGACCGTTGCGTTACTGGTAAGACAGGGCGGTGCTTGTGTGCAGGTGTGTTGGCGGTGGCAGACTCACGGCCCCGCCCCCCCTCGATCTCCCACACCTCCGTCTCCTATCATTGGTCACCTGCCGCCTCTGTGCCTTTTCACTTCCTCTCTGCACTGAACCTTTTCTGCGTTTTTCACCGCCTGCATCTCAGTAAGGTTCCCTGTAATCATATCTCGTGCTGGTAATAAATGTCCACCACAAAAGACCAATTAATTTTTGGGCTTGTAACTCCTTTGTAAATTAGCTATAATCTACCAAGATGGATTCTTCTTTATAAATTGCATGGAGCTGAATACCTGGCTGGGGTATCTGTCTCTGGTTTGGGCTGCCTCTCCTCTGGGTTGCCCTTTGGCTGGCATGCTTCAGCCTGGGTTTGAGAATGTCCTTATATCAACATTCACACTGAAGAGATTCTGCCTTTTATACAGACAAATTGTAATCACTGGATGACATCACTGTCTGGTCTATGATGTAATCAATGTTTCACAACCAATAGAAATCGCTAATAAGAGTTTGACATTTTTACTGTATAACTAATTATTGAAGCTCTTCATTTTGCCAGTAATTGTGATCATTAGTATTTTATTATATTTTAATATATTTTTTGTTAATATAAATGGAGTAGTCTGCATCCAAACAATACAGCTTAATTTTTAGTGTCTTCCTGAATGTCCAAACGTTGTCAAAATGATGGATTATATTGGAAATTACAAAACACTGTGGCATACCCAAGGACTGTCTGTCACCCAAAGGTAATAGAAGAAAATATACCAACTAAAAAAAATTGACTGGTGTGCTTAATGCGTTAGGCTGGACGAAGAAGGCCTATTTTTATTTGGTTTACTTAGATTAAATTAGGTAATGTCACTGAATGTGATTGAACGTGATTTTAATGATTTTTTTTGTTTTTTATTTGGTTGTAACTTTAAACTGGACTCCAAAAATTACATGATGAAACAAACCGATGAAGCCAGGTAAGAACAAATCAAAGCAAGCAACCATAAGGCATATTTCTTGGGTCGCGTCAATTTTTATTGCGTGTGGAATTTAGTTTCTATATTGAATGTATAGACTATAAATATAGTCTATGGTATCGCAACCTGGTTGCAAATGTGATTAATTGTCAGGGTGTGTGGCTGATCTCGATTTAAAAAAATGTTTTGACAGCCTTATTAATACTTTTTGGTCACAGCGTGCTGTCTTCTAGCGGCCCCGGCATAGCGTAACTGTTCTGTACGGCCGTAGGGGGCGCTGTCTGCACGTCTCGGACAGTGCGTCCCACGGCTGGCGAAGGCCTCGCCTTCTGAATTAACCGAAAGTAAGAAGAAATAATATAACCCTACGTCCATCCGAATGACGAAGTGTACTTCGTGTTGCTGCCACACAGCTTATCAAAACCTACATTTATTTACTTAATATATTTCATCCTGAAGCTGTCTACTGAACAGTAAACGAAAAAACGGAAGATGTTAAATATTTTAATATAGCCAAGCTTTTATTTTGAACAAGTGAAAAAGAAACTGCAAAATACACAACAGGCGTAAATCACGTACTGACGTTCCATGTTGATGCTATGGACGCTACTGACCAGCAGGTGGCGATGACTGCATTGTAGAGCCTTCGCTACTGGTGACTTTCAGAGCTGTCAAGGGCAGAGAGTTACTGTATTTAATCTTTAGATATTAAGGCGATTTTCCCTAAGAATACCCCGGCAAATTATATGGCAATGGTATCTGTGTCACACAGATTCCATATTACTTTTAGTTTTTTTCTGACGTAGTGTATTTTTGGTTAATATCTGCATTTACGCTGGAGGCCACCAGGGGGCTCATTTTGTGCAGCGAGGTTTTATATGACAAGTTAGTGAACTGGATTCTTATTTTGTTAAGCTTAATAACAGGCTGCTACATGCGTGTCTCACTGTATCTTTTAATTGTGCCGACTGTAAAAATCAGCCACAAGCAAAAAAAAGTCACATTACAAGTTATTATATGATTCAAACCCTACAATTTGTTCAGATTTTTTGTATTAAACTGATAAGCTGACTAACAATGCAAACATCATTTCAATGCTATTGTGAATCTTTATCCGCTAGAGTCATTCTTAAATCAGGTGCCAGTAAATGAGAATCAACCAGAACTAAAGACCCCTCTATTATTAACGTGCGATTTCTATTGTACTGTAATCAAAAATTAAGCACTTTGGTGGCCTTTCACATTGTTAGCTTCTGATGGGTCCTTTTTGCCGCAGAGATGGCACTGCTGGCTAACAGCATGCTTTACACAAAAGTTTTCTGCAGCCCTGAGGGGCTGGTGGACCACAAGTTAACGACCCCAGTGCTAGAGGAAACAAAGATGAATAAGACCATTGCTATAAAAGCCAGAACATTGTTGGCTGCTGATGAGGACTCTCCCCAGAGAGGCAGGATCCAGGTAAACACAGAATTAGCATTAGACTCCCAAAATGTTTGGCTTTGTATGTTAAAACCCGAGTAAGAACTTCACCAAGGCCAGCATTCAGCTCACCTGAAAAGCAATCATCAGAATCAGACAGATGTCCATCTGAAGCCAAACCCCGGGGGGGTGGGGGGGTGAGAGCCATACATCTCATAAATCTCTGCATTGTTCTTGGTCTAATCTCTGCTGTGATGTCTGCCCTCTGCCTCAGGTTTGTTTATCGCTACTACTGCTCAGTTTCTGCTGTGAGATCAGTGTCTGGCAGAAAAGCCCCAGCCCTGGGGCCCGGCGGCCACATAGCCTGGCTCTCAGGCCCCTGGGGGGCCCCGGGGAGAGCAGAAGCATGACCACAGGCTGCAGGAAGACATTACAGGAGCTGGAGAGCATGGCCTCCTGTCTCCAGCTCACGTTACGGTCCTGCACAAACCCCACCACGTGGGACATGTTGTAGGGGCTGTAGCAGACCACGAACACCATGAAGGTGGACAAGGCCACGCCGAGGACGCGCTTCTTACGGGCCGGAGACAGGCAGGACCGCTGGACCAGCACCAGGCAGCGCAGAGTGCAGGTGGCGGTGATGGCCAGGGGCAGCAGGAAAAGCAGGATGGCCATCTCCAGGCGTAGGGGCAGGAGCACCTTCAACTGCTCTGGGCTGAAGTTTTCGAAGCAGGCCGAGCTGTTGTCATGGGGCTGGGTGGAGACAAAGTAGACATTTTCCTCGGCGACCAGGGCCAAGCTGAGGTGCAGCAGGACCAGGGCCCAGAGCCCGGCACTGATGCAGCAGGAGAGCTGGGCACGCCGGTACATCTTGTAGCTGATGGGGAAGGCGATGCTGAGGTAGCGGCCCACCGACATGGCGGTCAGCATGAGGCAGCTGCCGTAGAGCGATGCAAACAGGAAGAAGCTGTAGACGGGGCAGAGTGGTGCTGGCAGGGCCCAGGTCTCCAGCAGCGTTTCAGCGGCCTTCACCGGCAGCCACACCAGCAGCACCAGGTTGGCTGCGCACAAGTTCAGCGCATACACCACATTGGGCGTGGCGCCACGCTTTCGCGCCTTCCGCACGAAGACGGCCAGCACCAGGAGGTTGGCCGGCAGGCCCAGCAGGAAGGTAATGGAGTAGACAGCCACAAAGATCCAGTCGCGTGGGGTCACGCTGGCGGACATCGCTTATGGCAGTCGGCCAGCCTCCTAGGCATCCCACCACCTCCAGCGAAGCGTCGGCGACTGCCTGCTGAGCCCAGTAGTCACGGCGCTAAGAAAACCTCTAAACATTCACAGGTTTGCTTCTGGTTTTTCCGCAGAAAAACATTCACATGTGACCTCCTCAAGCGGTGAGCCTTTCAGTAACAGGCGTCGTAATTCCAGTCAGACACCATCGCTACGTTAAAGCAATTGAAGTCCTTCTGATCCTGACGGAGAGACAGGTCCTCTCCTCCACCAAGGCACAGCTCAACTGAGATAGGGAAGGAATGCAGGACCTGTAGTATGGCCTGGGTCGAGGGGGGGGCGGGGTCGGAGAGGGGTCAGTCACCCAGGAGTAATCCACCTGGAGGCATCCGGCTGGAAGTGATCTTGCCAGATGGCGTTTAGCAGACACCTGGCAGGCAGCTGCGGCTGCATCCGAGTCCTTTAGTGAAATGATTCAGAATAATTGTGCTTTTTACGCAAATAGTGTAAATAAATAACATGCACCTTTAGGGGGACAGACTGTATCCAGCCAAGCGTGTGCAAATTAATCTTATGGTAGTGCAGTTAGGCTATAAAGGCTCCTGCTGCAGGTTGTGTTGGCAGGGACAGCTTAGTGGTGGCTGTGTGGGAGGGGCTTAGCCAGCTGTCACTGTCTGAGGGTGGAGCTCAGTCTCTTTAAGATGAAACATAGGTAAACCCCAAAATTATGCTCAGCAGTCCCAAAGTACATCTGCCCATGACCAATAGAGAACAGCATGTATTATAACAGGTAAGCAAAGACTTATTGTATTCTGTGTATGGGCTGTGACTAGGTTTAGTCTAACATATTTATCATATGTCTAGTAAACATATGAATGCACATCTAGTATATGTTCTGAACACCATACCTCAAGAGAAATTACATGCTACTTCTGTGCTGTTAACTGAAGATTTGCTTGAAAGGAACTTTATAAATCCTTAAGAGGTGCTTAGATATGAAGCTTAGAATTTCTTAAGCCTATTGCCACTGTTACAATACTATTGGCTACTAGTCGTTTTTTTGGAAATAATTCTGTATTTTCTTTTCATGAGACATCTTCTCAAACACACTGGTCCATGTTTACAATTTGAAAGACATTCAGGAAATAATTCTGTATGTTTTCTTTTCATGAGACATCTTCTCAAACACACTGGTCCATGTTTACAATTTGAAAGACATTCAGGAAATAATTCTGTATGTTTTCTTTTCATGAGACATCTTCTCAAACACACTGGCCCATGTTTACAATTTGAAAGACATTCAGGCAATCAGTGAGACAGTTAAATGGTTTATTACCAATAAAATCCCATCCAGATAAGTGCTTATTGCAGGTTCTCTCTCTCTCTACATCCTAATAAACATTTCCATTCTGCAATCAAAATATTTTCCCTTTGTTAACCCTTTAATAACTGGTGCTTTTAAAAGTAGCACTATCACACTACAGACTGTAAAATAGCATTAAAGGTTCATCACACACTAACCCCCCCTTTCGATTCTCTTCATATAATACTTACATTCTCACAAATTACCCCAATCATTTATTAAACTTCCACACATTTAACAATTATATGTATTCAGAAAAGATTTGATTTCTTCATTCTAAACAAAAATTAAAAGCTCATCTTACCACCTTATTTAGCAATTTAGTGGATCGACAGTACATATTTACCCTTAGAATTTGATTTCAAATCCTGGAATGAAATGGGCTTAAAGTGAGCATAATTAATCAGGGGGGTTCAGGGCTGTAGGTCTCGATCCCGGGGGGATTTGATGTGCAAGGCGACGGTGCCAGAGGCCAGCTGGTCTTGGGTCACATTTTGCAGGTGTTTTCTAGTTTCCAAGCTCTGTTGCTCCAGTGAGAGGGCATCCAACTTACAAGTAAGGTCATCCTCCATACAGGTTTTGTGCTGCCTTAGAACCTGCAGGGAGTGCCTGGGAGGAGATCGGGCACAGGACCCGGTGAAATAAGCAAAAGCCCATCTGCAAAGAGGACTGGAGTCACATGGATATAAGCCAAGCAGCAAAGACAGCTGGAGTCACATGGACATGAGCCAATCCCCAAGAAGTGGTGAGGTCACATGAATATAAGCTAAACCCCAAAGAGGGCTGGAGTCACATGGATATAAGGTAATCCCTAAAGAGGGCTGGAGTCATATGGATATACTGTAAGCCAATCCCTACAGAGGGCTGGAGTCACATGGATATAAGCCAATCCCCAAAGACAGCTGAGGTCACATGGATATATGCCAATCTCCAAAGATGTTTGCCAACAGGATGTGGCAAACTTACATCAAATCAAACATGATGAAGACTTTATTACTTGTCTCATTAGATATGACAAAGTGTAATGAATAAAGACTTACTGGGCTTGGGATAGTTTTTGCTTCAGAGATGTTACAGTGCCATCAAGCTGTTTAGCCTCATCCAGCAGCCCGTACTGCACCTACACAACCACGGAGTCAATAAGAGTGAATGGTAAACCACAGGCATGTACCCTCTGTGTGCCTCACCATGCGTTGACATCCTATCCAACATGTCCCCTGCTTTGTGCCCTGTGTAATCGAGCAGAAATACCTGGTCCTGGCAGAGGTCAACCCCTGGCCTCATGGTTCTGTTCTCCAAACGAGTATGGACCAACTTTAGAGGTGCTTCTTTTGCCCGAAGATCATCTTCCAGCCCACAGATGTCACGCTCTAGCTCAGTAATCTCTTCCTTGGTCTGACAGACAAGATTAATCAAGCACAGAGTCACCCTACCCAGACCCACAAAAACTATGGACATTCATCTATGCTCTCATATTACAGAACAAAGAAGACTATGAAAAGGAAGGTGATGGCATTGAAGAAGGGCAGAACTAACAGTCCTTTGTTGCCAGAGCAACTCGTCATAAGCCTGCTGCAGACGGTGAGCCTGTTTGCGCAGAGCAAAGTTGGTGGAGATGTACTGGGCCTGGAGTTCATTCTGCACCTAATGGAAGCAGCAGCAGAGTGAGGACATCATAGGACCACACTCACCCACATCGACCAAGTTCACAGTAATCATAGTATAAACCTACCTGAGTCATGATCTTGCTTAGGGTCTCTTCCAATTAACCTGTAATTACAGTCAAGCTACTCAGCGTAAAGACAGGAACAGGTGGCTCTTTACCTGGGCGATGGTTAGAATTATATCCTCCCTCAACTGCAGCGAGGCCAGCATCTCCTTCTGTGCCCGGCTCATGTTGTACTGGCTAAACTGCTCCCACTGCTGGGGAGTCGTGGACCTGCAACAGAAAATTCCTTATGAAATCACAGAAGCCTGCTTTGGGATTGTAAATGCTACTTAAAACACGTGTCGGCCTTCAGTGTATATGTAGGCAAACCACATAACCTAAGTAACATAAGTGTAGGTTCAGTCCTGGTTGCTGATTGCTGTAAACAAGTTTGCTGTTGCACCTTAAATTAAAGCAACACTTGTGTCAGGAGATTCTGTTCAATCATGAATTCTGTGAAGTAAATTCCAGTGAAACAAACAAAGTATAATACTAAGTAGAGGTTTTCCAATATATATATACCATTAATGGATGAACATTATTTTATTTAAGCACAGATAGCATATTCTCTGGTGCAGGGATGACCTCAGATGGATTTATTATTATTAAATCATTGTCCATCCATCCATTTTCTATATCAGCTTGTCCTATGCAGACTCTCGGGGGTCCGGAACCTGTTCTGCGATCCACAGGTGGGAGGCAGAGATTAATCCAGCATGGGGCGTCAACCCATTGCAGATTATAACATTATATGTGAACAGATTTAAATATCTAATTTATAGCAATAATAATTCATAATAAATTAAAGTCTAGTTTAGCTTAATCCTTAAATAAACAGTGACAGTAAAATGAGTAGCCTACACAAGCACAATGCTATATGATATATCCAGGGATTATATATTACATACATTGACATTATTATTTAGAGCAGTGTTTCCCAACCCAGTCCTCAGGGAACCCGGACAGTCCTTGTTTTTGCTCCCTCCCAACTCCCAGCCAATCAGGAACACCGAATACCTGGTACAGGTGTGCTGGGAGCTGAGAGGAAGCAAAAATGTGGACTGTTCACTGGTCCCCGAGGACCGGGTTGGGAAACACTGGACTGTATAACATTGAGAAGCGTAAGCTGTACATTTACAGACATCTGTGTGATGTGTAGCTGCCAGTGCCTTGTAAGTTTCGGTTCTGCACAGATTAACATGTCTGCCCCATGGCTTACCCCGGGGACACACGCAGAGGGTCAGGCTTCAGGGAGATGTCAGCCGACGTGACCGTGAGCGACAGGCAAGTGCTGTCCACATCCAGGGCCTCCACCTTGTTGTCCAGGTCATGTGTAACCTGCTGTCGAGCCTCCTGTAACAAGCTTATAGATCAATTAAAAAACACGTCATGACCTCCCATTACATTTATTTATTTAGCCAGTACCTTTGTCCAAAGCCCAGTGAGGCACACAGAACTTTAGAAAGGTACAGCTCACAATTATGCATATAGGGGCAGCCAGGCTGAGCCTGCAGTGAGTGACCGTTTGTGTTTTTACTGCTTATACTAATGAAGTCATCACCTTGGTAGGGGAATGGTGGCAGAGGACAAGGCAAAGAGGCAGTTTAAAACTGGAAGCACCACGTCCCTGATCCCTGTTATGTGGGATAGGCTACAGCCCCCCCACCCCCCCCCCCAAAGATGGAAGGATGGATGAATGGACTGTCACCTGGGCAGGTTGTGGTTGTGGTCAGTCTTTGATAAATATGGTCAGTTTGTGTGGTTGCTGTGTGTGGGGTGAGGCCTCCAAGTTAAGCCGCAGTTATATTCCTCTGACATCCTTGGCTAGCATGTGTTGTTTGTTGCTAGGTAACCAATCGTGTCTGGTTGCCTTCGTCGATTCAAAAGGATGCGGCGAGGCGAGTGTGTTTTTCCTCACACTGCAGAGGTTGCTGCCCCCTGACCCTCGAGCACCAGCTGCCATTAAACTTGTGGTAGGGACGCTCAGCTAAATCACACACTGCTACCAGCGGAAATATTTTAACCCTGGGTGTTGAGGGACCGTCACACAAGGTCCGCAGTAACTCTACAAAACCAGGACCTGGAGCTGATGATATATTGATCCATAAGCCATAAGGAACCCATAAAATCAATAACTGTCCAATACACCCCCCCCCAAATAATCTCAAAATGGGTGGAGATCTCAACCCCACCAATGATCAACCCAAAGTTATGCCCTTGCATATTTTGAATGGACCTATATCACCTTCTGTAGGGCAGGGCTCTCTGTAGAGACGAGTCTGTGTTGTAATTGTGTAGGATAAGCACACAGGCCTGCAGACAGCACGAGCTCACCCTCGCCGGTGCCTCACCAGAGCTGCTGGAAGGCCCTGCCAACCCGCTGCTGCAGGATCCTCTGTGCTCGGCCGATGACCCCCACCTCCTTCCTCAGTTCGGCCTCCACGGGATCAGTGAGGAGCTCCCCGCCCCGCCGTCGCTCCCGGATGGCCAGGCACTCCGTGCTCACCTCCAGGGGCACCGCTGTGGCAGACAGGGCCCGTTCTGCCCGCTCCTTAACCTGGAGGTGGCACAGTGAGATGGTCCCAATCTAACAAAAACATCAATGCAGCTTCATGACAGAGCAAAGTCTACAGCCCTGAATAATATGCTTACTTAACAACACTATGGACATCGCCGAGCCAATGAAGATTTGATAACAGCCACCTTTCGATACATGGCTCGTAACAGATTCACCTTTGTAAGCACCTCGATCTCCTGGTCCACATTCTGTGCACATGACTCCAATCTGTCCTTCCAGCTGGATAGCTCCTGGATGCGGTCACCCAGTCTGCGACTGCTGTCACTCTTGTCCCACTGAGTCTAAAAGGCATATTATTAAAATCATGCAGGAAGTACTACTTTCAGACTAGCTGCCATTGTGTGTGTGTGGTTCTCCTCATCTGGCAGCTCAGCTGTGCATCCTACTCATCTATGCTCTTCATCAGAAGTGAAAGTATCTGCCTTTTTTTTGGTACCATCGCCTGCTTCACAAGCCTCATTCTTCATCATTTTATTTGCCTACCTTATTAGCAGTCTCGTCCCGCAGAGCTCTTCCTTCCTGGCGGATCCTCTGAGATGACAGTCGGCTCTGGGCAGCCAGGTCAGACATCTGCCTGTTGCTGCTCTCCCAGTCCGCCACGCTGCATCGCTGCCCCGGCTTCATGTGAAGATCGACCATCCTGGCCACGATTCCTCGGCTGACAAAGCAAACCGACATTGACAAGGCAAACCGACCCCTTTGGCAAAGAAACGGGCCCGTAGCAAACATTGCATGTGCTCGCTTTTTAAGTGAACGCTTCCGTAAATTCAACCTACAATTCTGCTTCGACAAAGATGAACAAAAATAATACCCGATACGCAAAACGCTCAAGGACAGTGTAATGCATAACAGCTTACCAAAGTTTTTTTCTGCCCAAATTTTGTGTCACTTAGCGGGAGGCTCTAGTCGGGACTGTTTCACCAAAGCAAACACGCCGTTTCTAGGTAACGCGTACATCCAATAGTAATGCTGCCATCGCAGCTTAATAATTAAATACTACCGCAAAATGCCAACAAATCTGCCAAATGGCACGTAAAATAACGCTATAAATCTTGCGTATTTACTTAATTGACTTAAAATAGTCAGTCAAATTATGAAAACATATGCAGAGGGAAATCGCAGTTTCTCTAATTAACTCGTATATGTTAGTCTGTCTATCTATCTATGTAGTAATTAACTACATAGTTTTAAATAACCATTTCCTTAATCTAAAACTTATAGGTGTCCTTTTGAAGTATTTCTCAAGATGGCAATTAATGGTTCAAAAGAGCTATTCTGCGAGTAGAAAAAAACACGCATTTATCTCAGAATTCTGACTTACTAATTAAGTCGGACTTCTGACTTATTAAATCGAAATTCTGACTTTTTATGTCGGAATTCTGACTATTTTTGGCCAATCAGGCAGCGTCACCTCCTCTGCAGGATGATATTTATGAATACATTACAAACACGCAATATTCTCATAATGTAATCTGCTGGCAAGTAGTTTGCATTTCTTGTTAACTCGCTACATTTTGAATGCAGTACACTGTAAAAAAAAAGAAACGGATAATGTCCTCACAGAAAATAGTACATGATCCGTTTTTTACGGATTTTTTTTTGTTCAATTTAGCGGGTGTACCCGCTCCCACAATGCAACCCGAAATTTAAATTAAAGGGTAAAACACCTGTGAAAAAATTATACGGAAAATTCCTTCATATTAACACGGTAAATTGGACCCTATTTTACGGACTTTTCTTACAGTGTGAATGGTATGGGCACTGGTGCTGCCTTTATTGCTTTGGTTTGAGTTATTCAGCTATTCTTGTGATGTCAGTGTTTGCCTCGAGCTTCTAATACCTTAAAAGACACGATTAACTGAAAGACACATTGTGCGATGGGTCTGTAGCAGCTAATAATGTAATAACTACCATTAATGTAATAAGACAATAGCATAATAATTTTCAATTTTTGTGTAATAAAAGTCTATTATGTATTAAAGTGATATGTTTTTTGATTCAGAAATATTAGTATAATATTAGTAAGCTAATACTTTATCGGCATGTTACCTTACATTTATTACATTATTATTCAATAATGTTATAACTACCATTAATGTAATACCTGCCAATATAGTATAATAATTTCCCGTTTATGTGTAATAAAAGTCAATAATGTAATATGTTTTTGATTCCTAAATGTTAGTTAGTAACCCTCACAATTCTTACTTTATTTCTTGTACATCAGAGCTCTTTTCTAACAACCAGCTCCTAACCGGAGCCGTCACTTACACTCCCATTTTAATGGCTCAATGCAATGCGCCTACAGTATACCAAACAGGAGCGAAAACTACAATGGCTGTCTGCTCTATCCCACAATGCAATTCGCCTACAGTATACCAGACTGGAGTGAAGACTACAATGGCTGTGTCTGCTCTGTCCCACAATGCAATGCGCCTACAGTATACCAGACAGGAGCAAAGGCTACAATGGCTGTGTCTGCTCTG
>JAODKN010000046.1:8217693-8256204 GCA_026774425.1 Petrocephalus zakoni
CCCGCTGTGTAAAGAAGTGCTTCCTTAAATCCAGTTTAAAATGTTCTCCCGCTAATTTCCACCTATGGCCACGAGTTATATATATATATATATATGTGGGACTGTGTCCATAGGTGGGCTAATCTATTCCCACCTCGTATGCTGGTTTTGCTCTTTAGCACCTCTGTATGTTTTATTTTATATGTGCAGAGCAAAGACATTTGTCGACGGTGACTGACGTACGTGACGAGAGCAGTTATGTATGCTACAGTTGCTATTGAGATGTAATTAAAATGTAATAACTTTAAGGTGAAAATGACCTAGGGGTTGCCAGCTCTCAAATCTGGAGTGATGCTCACTCTTTCAGACTCTCAAGCTCACGCAAGAAATCCTACTGCAAATCTATAGTATTCCACATGTGAATGTGTGTGCAGACTTGTCTCGAATTGAAAATCTCACACTAGCCAGCTGAACAAAGTTGGCAGCCCCGTTGATCTGCTTTTTACAAAACAATGACTCACCAACCTAAATGCCTGCAGAGTTTGTAACACAAATCATTTACCATAGCAAACAAAAGTCTACATTCAGTCTATTGACAAAATAAGTATACTAGCTAATATTATGATTTATATTATGGTTTTAGTTGTTCGATTAAAATTCTACCGTGTTTTACAGGTTAAATGGAGATGGTGTAAAATAACTGTGTAGCACTTAATTAAGGCCGTTACAAGAGACACCCAGGAAAATACTATACAAAAGACAAACCTCAAATGGAGGCAAATGACGGTTAGTGTGCCTGTTATTGATGCTGTCTGATGACAATGCTGTTTTAGGGACTGTTTTAATGAATAATAATATACAGGTATTTCCTAGGCCCCAGACTTGTGGTTAAGACTCCTTCAATCCCAACTAAATACCAGGCTGTGGTGATAAGTAACACAGACAGGAAGGGTTTCTTCTCACAGACCAAGAGGTTCATCTCTGAGGATGCCCAGGTGAAAATGAGCTCATCAAAACCCCAACCAATAAGCATGCCTTTTAAAAGAGGTGTTTAGTTGTCAGTAGTGATGGCTAAACTAAAGCTTCATGAACCATTTGCTGTATTTTTTGACCCCACTAGAAGGTGCTGTTTGAAAAAAGGCCCAAAGCGTGCTCCAGAGTAGGGCTGCAACTATCAATTATTTTAGTAATCGTCTAATCGAGTATTCCATCAAATATTCCAATGATTAATCGAGTAATCAGAAAAGAAATACTTTTGTCTTATTAAAGTGCAATAGTAACTATTTAAAAGTGAAAAAGCCAGATCTCTTAAAATGAACAATTCATTGGTTTTAATGGTTAAACTGCATACCCTAATGGTGATATTTTAAGTAATAAGAGACGGAATAATCTGAAAAAAGTACTTTTTGTTGGAGCGCTGTTTACGCACACGTAATAATGCAGACACTTTACCGCAACACGGTATTTTTTGGCAAACAAATTACCACAAAATAAGTCAAACTATTTTGCCATAGATTTGGTAGTAAATTCACATTTAGCAAATTGACACAAGGAGAGCTGTAAACTGTCGCAACCCGATCTGTACAGCCGCACCACTCTGTTTCTTTCTACCGCTCTGCTACACGTAATGCAGCATAAGCACATTGTGCCACAAAAATAATCCTCAGCAGTACATAGTTAGGTGGATTAAATGAAGCATCGAAGCAAAGAACTTACATCGAGGATATTTTTGTGATGGAGTTATTCAAGTTACTCGATGAATCGTTGCAGCCCTACTCCAGAGCAAACCAATATCACCAAATGGCTCATGAGGCGACCCGTTGGTCATCACTAGTTGTCAGTGTGTAGCTTAAACGTTACCTATAAAGCTGCCCTGAATATGTTTATTCACCTATTTTGGATGCTCATCTAAACTGCATTCCGTATGGGCACTGTGAAAATGGCTACAAAATTTTTATAAATCCCTTATTGGTGATAGAAGCAAATTATATTAGCCTAACATCATGCACAAAAACAACTCTGTGGTGGTAACTCAGGTACCAGCTACATATCAGTGATCAGATCTCTGTTGCCTGTTCTGCAGAGTGACACTCCAGGACCAGGTTCCTACATTTCCCAGCAGTCTGCAGACCTCATCAGCCCCTCATTCTCCAAGAAGGGTACCGGCAGTTTTGCATCTCAGGTTGGCTTCTAAGCTTCTGTGTGGCCAAGACTTCCTGTGCTGTTACTCAGTAGAGGCTGAGAAGACCAAACTTGTTGTAGCTGATACAGCTGTAGGAATTAGCATTGTGAAAAAACCTTGATGTTATTAGGGCTGGGCAGTTAATTGAATGTTAATTTCAATTGCAGTTTTAGCTTCCAATTATCAAAACAAAACTGAAATAAATTATTGTGCCGCATTTTGTTCCGCAGTGATTCTCCCATTTTATCTTGTGTTATAGATCCAGCGCATGCCATTTCAGTCCCTTTTTATTTGATTCTCAGTTGAATTATATTTGTTCAAGGAAATCCACTGTTAGAAATCTATTTTAAATGTTAAATGCATATTTCCAAAGTCAATGAGTAATTGTATTAAGTAATCGTGATAATGATTTTTGCCATGATCGAGCAGCCCTAGATGTTATTTATAACTAATTGTAGATTTCTTTGGTTAAGCATGATTTCGTTAGCTCTCCTTCTTCAAGGGCTTTGATTGTAAGCAGTGGTGCTTACAGGTCTTAGATGTTAGGTGTGGAACAAGATTGAGTACACAGTAATATAGCGGTAGATAATTACGGTCCAGAATGTAAAAATCCAGACCAAGAGTTTGTTTCAACCAACCAGATGAGTACTCTGCGGCTGTGACTCTTTATACTCAACTGGTTGGTTGAAGCAAAATCTTTGTCTGGATTTATAATTTCTGGACCTGAACTTTCCACCCCTGATATAGATGCATGTGTGCCATGTAAGAAGATTGCTCTCGACCTCTAGGCCACCCGTATGCCTCGTCCCCCCCGCCGCTGCACTCCTGGACCCAACGCCTACAACCTTCAGGCTTCCCTGCTTTCCAAGTTCAGCTCCACCAGGGGGTGCTCCAGAGTCTTCTGTATGCCTATAGCCGTGAAGGTGGAGGACCTGCACAATCAGACACCTGCTCCCAACCAGTACAATGTGTGTACATCACAGCCTGTGAAGAGCCGGCTATGTCTACAGCCTGCATCAGATTGTGGCAGTTTCATAATGAGTTTCCATGGTCTTTCTTTGTGACCGAATCATTTACAGAGGTGTATGTTGCTGAAATTTAGCAACTTTGATTTTTCATGGTTTCAGCATTGTTGCTTGGATTCTAGCATAAGCTCATGTTGCTTAATTTCTATGAATGAACATTTCAATGTTGTTCCTCTGGAGTTTTAGGTTTCTTTCAGTGGGGTTGAGAGGAACAGCACCGTATCTGCCCAGTCTTCATTTGTATCGAGGACCTGCAGAAGCGGCCTGCACCACACTACTGAAGGTCCATCTCCATGTAAGACATTTTATCAGCACACTTTATCACATGACCTGGCGTGGACACTGCCCTTCCGAGCTGCGGCCATCAGTGTGGGAGGCATTGAGTGGCGTGTGGAGGCTGTTTAAGGTCCACATGGCCTAGTCATGTGACATACATGTACAGACACAGACCTACATTTTGTGTGAAAGCTGTGTGTGTGTGTGTGTGTGTGCCGTGTAAACCCGGGATGGACATCAGTAGTCTTCAGTTGGGTTGTAAAATCTATTAGCAGCTAAGATGGGGCCAGTTGGTTTTGCTGGGCTGGCGTCGGGGCATGATGCTAAATTTTGTTGGGGGGGGGGGAGTTCATCTGTATTGCGATAGTATCATGGCACATGCAAGCAATGCAATTCAAATGATTATTCAAATTCAAATGTATTTACTTTTTAATGTAGTATTTTTATAATTGAACCTTATAGCTCTCTGTAGTTAGAGTGCAGACAAACTGGCTTTGGAAAAAACGCATTATTTGTACTGGGTACAGTTGTCCCTCGTTTATCGTGTTTAATCCGTTCCAGACTCTACCGCGAAAAGTGAATTTCCGCGAAGTAGGATTCTTTATTTATAAATCGAATATTTTTGTAGCTAGGGCATAGAAAACCTGTTTACGACCTTCTAAATACGGTTTTAACGGTATTAGAGCCCTCTAAACATGAAACAACATACTTTAGTTACCATTACACTTGTATTACCCAATATATTAGACAAAATAAGACATATTAGACGTTACAAATATCATATTATTATTATTGTACATTTAATTACACACAGTTCTTACACAGAACCACTAACCTATGAAAATAAGAAGAATCAGAAGGCTTAGAAGAAGCAGCATGTTTAGGAGCCATCGTGGGGCTTAGATAAAAGTGCTCAGAAATCTCAAACAAAGATGCTTCCAATGTGTAGCGATGTAGAAGCATGTATGAGAGAAACGAACTTGCGTGAGGCTGAGCCAGTCAGTGGCCAGGATAGGAAGAGGATATAACTGACAGCCCAGCGCACGCTGTATCATTCTCACGGTCTCAATCAACTTTTTAATGAATATACAGTACTGTATGTACTTTAATGAGTACAATACTGTTTTTGAAAAAATAGCAATAGAGTGAAGCTGCGAAAGTCAAAGCACAAAGTGGCGAGGGACGACTGTACTCATTTTAATCAGATATTCCCCTAGTTTTTAACATTTCTCTGGGACTACAGCACCTCCTAATGGTCAGGAAGCATGATGTGAATTTATTTCGATGTTCTTTTTCTTTTGTTAATTAGTAAATCATACATTTAATACTTGCGCATAGCAAGCAGGCTGGAAAAAAATGTCTAAACACCATATACCTTGTATGTGCAGTAAAAGAAGTGGTTTTGAGATGCATGGTTGAATAGTTCTTACCTACTTGCTTCCTGGCTCTTTAATGTTTAATTGGTCAAATGACTGCTGTAAATGCTTTTGATTGGACAGGCTGTTTTTAGAAGCATACCTGAGGGGGCTTTACTTTTTCTCCTGCCTAAGGTCATTATACTGTAAATGATGCCGTAACCAAGACATCCACTAAGGTACCTGTCTCCTGCTTCAAGTCTGGATCCAGCCGTATTCAGCCCCTAGTGATTAGCCAGGTCCCGGGGCCGGGAACCTACAGCCCCCACCAGCCCCCTGAGCCTGTTAAGAGGACCACTTTCCTGTGAGTTGTCCCTATTGGCTCATATATATCAGGGCCTGACTGGGTTGGGAGATACTGACCAGCTGCCTCACAGCTGCGCAAAACAGCATGAATTTGCCTCAGGGATTGAATCCTCCTGACGGGAGGGCAACAGGGGAAGGTGCCCAGTGACCCTCATGTGGGGGGCCTGTTAAATTAATTTTGTTCCAGCTGTAGGAATGATGCAAATCGGCCCTGACTGCATGCCCCAATTATTAAAACTCATACAGAATATCATGGACATTTATGCATCCTTTCTGAAAGTGAGATTTTTGCATTTCCTTTGTGCGGTCAAATGCCATTTTGCCCACTATAATTTACCTTTATTCACAGTATGACCAAACCCCTACTGATATTTCACTATCATTACGTAATATTCACTGATGTTCCATTTGAATTATTTTTGTGCGTGGAAGCTGCATGGTACAGAACGCAATAGAGGACAGAGGTGGAATTGCCACGGCAACTACAGATAATAATTGGTAACTTTGCACAACTGTTCTGGGTGATTTTCTGAATCAGCACCACCTGGCATTTTGCAGAGTAAATGTGAAAGTGTGCTTCTGTGGTAATTGTAGTTCATCTAGATTGAAATGGTAACTGAAGTATTTGGGAAAAAAAATGTTTCTGTCCCATTAACGTATAACCTAGGAGGAAGCACTACCTGGGATTGGCTGCCCCAGCTGTGACCTTGCCAAAGACTCCACCCCTTCCAGGGCCTGGCCAGTACAACATCGTGGACTACAAGGGCCCATGTAGACATTACATTTCTAGTGCAGTGTTCATGTCAGGGACAAGTCGATCGATCAGAGAAACAGGCGGAGATGGACTTCCAGGGCCAGGTAGGGCCAAGACAATAAATCTAGCACTACTGCTATTGACAGGCACTAACTGGAACCTCTTAGTGATGAGTAGTGATTACATTTAAAGACTCTGTGAAATCCCCACTTTTTTGTAGGTTTCTATGATCCCCGGATACCTTCAAAGCAGTCGTTTCTGTACAATTATACCAGGAGATGGATCCCTGCATGAAGACCAGTCTCTCCGTGTGTATGTTTGTGTGTGACTTAAGATGGAGAAGATGAGATGCACACCTGGCATCCAGCAAACTGGTTACTGTAAAGAAACAAACCCAATGTTTATAACATGATTTTTAAATAAACTAAGGCATTTCCCAATTAGCCAGCTACAAAGTAACCTGAACTGATAAAAGTCCTCCCATCCACTAGAGGGAAGTAACTCTTACTTTTAATTTTAGCTGTAGGTAGCACAGCAATGGATGGAGTAGCTGTGCCCTGCTTTAGGGAGGCTTCTGTGTGTCGAAACTGCCAGGGGGGTCAGTACTATGCTGAGTATTAGAATCTCCTTTTAAACCATGAGCTCAGCATTTCTATTGTTTTTGTATTTTACTATCATGGCTCCTTGCTGTGGTCTTCACCTCGTGCCTGGCTTCACTTTAGCGTTTCAGCTCCCACACATGCAGCTGTGTGCTCCTGGCTGGCACTCCCAGCTAACTGCTCTGCCCTCCGTCTCTGCTTTCCATCCTGTCGTAGCTCAGGTTAGATGCCAATCTCAGATTGTCTCTCATCAGCTGCCCCAAACTGATGGCAATGGAGTCCCTGAGTTAATGAAGTCCTTAGTGCACTGAGCACCACAGCTTATTCACTCCATTCCAGCTTTCTTTAACAGGACAGACAGACAGCACTGTGTCCTGATTGTGAAACCTGACATTGTGAACTCCATGCAACTTTAAATCACCCAGAGATGCTCAGACTATTCCAGCTATGTTGCAAAATAATCTTGTGTGATTTTTAGGCCTGAAGTGGCCATACAATTCTTTATGTGCATCTACTCGATGATGTATGCCTGTCTAGGAACACGGCAGTAACAGTAACTGTACAGTAGTACAATTCCTCTTTCTGGCTAGATGCTGCTGGACTGGTACAGATCTAAGCTTACAAAGAGCCTCCTTCATGCCTCTGCTGTAAAATCCCTGCTCAGAAGACAGAGACGGTTTTCTGCTTGTGGGGTCGTGATGCTGGAACGCGCAGATCCTGAGGTCTGCAGTACTGGAGGTCTATGAGATGATACTGTCTCATGACCAGTGTAGGTTATTTTTACACATAATCTACAGAGCAGACCTGATAGAGATCATGTCCTCTAGGATACACAAATGAACTTGTTTATGAGTCACTTTATGCCAATGAATATGAAAACATCATTTAATCTATTTGGCAAGTGGAGAGAGGGATTGTTTAACCTACTTCCTCCACCACCTTCACCAAGTTACATTCTGAGTATTACTGAGTTCATGTCAAGTATTATTATCTGTTTTTCTACCTATTTTATAAAATTCTGCTATCCTATGGATTACCTTCATTATTCTTAAGGCTATATATTTAACTCCCAATTGATCATGATAGCATCCATTTACTGGAACTTTCTACAAATTTGCTCACATGCTATCTATGAACATCAGAACAAAGAATCACTGATGTGTTCTCAAGGGCAAACCTCCTTATAATCAAATAATCTGTATAACCCGTCTCAGACGTGACAAACGAGGAGCGTGTACCGACTGACATTTTAACGTATTATCGGTGACAGCCTTTTAATTTAAGTTCAAGGCAGCAACGGGATTCTTTGGAGGACAGAACTATTACGAAAAACAGGGAGTTCAATCGCATTCCATCAGAACAACGAAAAAAATAAGGCCTCTAAAACACGAAAACGAAATGCAATATTAAATATAAAAGGTAACATATGCTAATGAAGTATATTTAGAATGTGTTTTCATCTTGGGGTAATATTTCAGTTTCAGAAATGGGAACGCTACCCCGCCGGTGCAGGTGGTTCAGCCTGCTTAGGGACCAAGAACCCTGAGGCTCGAAAAGCGCACATCAGCTGTTGCCCTGCATCCGGCATCGACGGCTGCATCTTCGCCAAGTTTTATTTGCGTCGTTCTCTCGCAAAATCAGAAATTCGTGGTTACAAGGGTTACTGGTCACAATTTAAAACAGAATTTAAATGTTTTAAATATTGAGATATTTTAATTGTCTTGGTGGTGTTCAGCGCGTTTCGTTTTATACGGAGGGGTTAAAGAGACTATTTCTCCGATTGGGAGTTGGAGGAATGTTTCCAGCTGGATAGCGTGGAGCGGAGAAGCGCATGATGTTAAAGATGGATTGCACGGCTTTCCAAGGCAATTCTGAAAAGGCTGCTGATCGTAAGTGATTTTTCACCTTCGGTATGCATTTGATCGCCGTCGCGAATTTGTTCCCCCGAATGTATAATTGAGAAAGAAGTGTCCTTGATTAAATCATTTAAATCGGAATGACCTCTTTTCGTCTTTCGCCGCATGTCAATGTCAACGAAATCAGTGAGAACACTGATGCAAAATCTGTAGCCCGTGTCTGGATAGAATAACTAACTGGCATGACATTTTATTTCATCGGAAACCTCGCATTTTCAAGATTTTAACCTGACTGCGTAGTAGCAATTTTCACCCGACGTGTCCCCAAAGAAATGTACAAGAGGCAGTTGCATGGCGTGTAGAAGTAACGTTACAAACGTTTCCATTACAGTCTAGTGTATCTGTACTTAATAAAGCATTTGCTCACTTGTCCACGATGACATTTTATTGTAATTAATATTTATTGTAACATTAAGATTGACGCATCCAGAATTTTCTTGCCTGTCTGTTACTAGATTTCCAATTGCGGAAAACAGAAAGTGAAACACAGGTCTTTCTTTTTCAGAAATAATGCATTTTCGTTATTATTTAATAAGAATTCTGTGATATCCTGGGTAATATTAACCGTTTAGTACAGTTCCTGAAGATGAATCCTACATTTCCCACATCTGTATAGCATAAATCATTTCACATTGAAGACGACTACGAAACACCTTTATTTAAGTCATTTTTGCGTGTTTTTTTTCGGTGGTTAAACGAGATATGGAATGGAGTCGCACCAGCTAAAGGTGGGAGTTTGACTGATTCAGCCGGCTGTCTAAAATTACCGCAGGATGCAGAAGATCGCCATTTCAGAAACAACAATTTACCCTGCAGTCCATTTGCTCATGAACGGCTGCAATGATAAAAATCAATAAAAAAACGATAAAGCCATTATTCTGTAAATATTTGTGATATGTTGTGCCAAAACCTGGCATCGTGGCATCTTTTTGCTTGCCAAAAACGAGCAGACTGGCGCTGATGGAGAGAGAGAGGGAGCTCACACGTGACCAACATTCTGATTCGGGAACGGCTTGTAGCCGGGCGCAGTCCCCCAGAAAAGGGACAAATCTGTGCCACCTTACTGTACCTCAGTCTTCACCTCAGTCTACACATGATGTTAACAGTGCACTGAGTTGTAGAAAAACCTTAAACTGGGCACTAAACTAGGAACAGTATCCAGCCTAGTAAACACACCAAATACCAAACCTGGTAATCTAATTAGCTGATTAAGGTGTGCTTGAGCAGGGAAATCAAGATTCTGGCCTCTGAGGGCCAGAATCAGGGAACCCTGGTTTATCGCCCGTAATTTTGCTTATATATCCCTCAAAATCAATGGCCCATGCTATCAGCATTGAGGAGGTATTATTTCAGGCAGTACTCTGTTAAGAATCTCGCATCATTTATTTATTGTCAGAAGTGGTGACTCAGTTGGCTTACCACAATTCAGTCATATGTTTGCAGACGTAATAAACCAGCCCCGGTTAAGTAACCGGGACATGCCAATGGCATTTTTACAGTTTCTAGCTAAGTATCAGTCATTTATTGATTTCCTCTTGGTTACTTTAAATTTCAAAATTAACATTATTTTATATTGTGTGTCTGTATATATATATATTGGCAATATATGAAAGCAACTCTAGCAATATATGAAAGCAAGCCCTAAATTGTTTAGCCGTTTAACCTGCTCTATCTTCCTTGTGGTCCTCCCTATGGCAATTCACTGAACGTCCCTGCTTAAGGCTGGCCGTCAACTAGAGCTCGGGTGTAAATATCGCTTAAGGATGCTGATGCATTGGCTATGGATGCTGGTAGAGACTGGGAAGTTTGCACTGTCTCTACACTGTCTGCATTCTCCACATTCTCTTCCCGGATCTTTTCATTGGTGGGATTTTTTTGTTTTGATTTTCTGAGTTGGAGAATCCACAGTGATTGCAGCGAGGCCTGTGATCCTTCAGTAATGGGCTAAAAATGGAAACTACCTAGATATGTATTTTGAAATCCACGAGGAACTCTTTTTCTTGCCTTTTAAATGGACACGAACAAAGCAAAAGGGTGCAGAGGAAGCTGGGCTGTTAGGGTCAGTGGACACAAGCTACTGATGTTGTGCACCGAAGAACATAGAAAAATACAGCCAGTCAGCTCGAGTGACTGACGAATGGGGTTTACAAAGACAGTGACCGCAGTGTGTCACGAAAACTGAAGGGGTGAATTATTTCTATCGGTTCAGTTGGAACTTTGTCTAAGAGATTTGATAGAAAATATCAAAGGGGCCGTATTATGCTTTTCCAGTTTTTCCCTTACCTTTAGTGCGTTATACGGCCTTATGTGCATGTAAACGATCTGCAGTCTTAAAGTCTTAAAGGTCCAAATTACCCACTGATGGAAGTAAGTGTCACCACAGAAACACCTTGTTGGAATTCCAGCCCTTCTTTCCATGACATGGTGAGGTCACCACATAGCACAATCCTTATTGGCTGCCCCCCTGAAAGGCTCTGTCAGCAGACTGCAAGACAGAAGCAGACTATGTAAGGCAAGGTGACCAATCAGAGCACACTGGGCTACTCAGAGGTGGGGCTTAAAGCTCTAAGAGAGCGTTTCAGACGGAGAAAGAATAGAGATGTACAGTATGAGACAAGTTATGCGTTTTTGGAACATTAAAGTTTGTAAACCCCAAAAATACAATTATGAGCTATGAAGATTAGAATAATAGGCCCCCTTTAAGTTTTGTCTTGGCCAGAAGGTAGACAAAAAGGGAAAGATGGTGAGATGATGTCTATGGTGAAAGAGAGAAACGGGGTGGAGTGAAAGAAGGATTCTCTTGCTGACGGTACTCCAATACTCCCCCAGTAAAGCGATCAATATAGTAATATGACAAGTCATGTTAGCTCTGTTTGTTATTGGAGTCTGGGGTGAATGCCTAAGCAGGCATTCTAATTGAGATGTTAAGACATGATGTTGCTTCAATGCAATTCAGAATGAGCATGCGATCCTGACCCTGGGGCAAGTGGCAAGCTGCTCGGCAAGGACAAACAGCCTGACTGTGGCTCTCAATGAGACCAGGAGGTCCCATCTGCCTCTAGATTTGTCTAGCCTGGCCTACTTTTCATCAGTCTGAGGCTGTTGGACATGTATTCTCCGTTGTGGCACCAGGACTGGCTCTTTCCACTCATCATTTCCTGTTAATGCAGTTTGCTCTCTCGCATTTTATCTTTCTAGTTGACCCAGTTCCCTTCAGATGCCACTTCAGTCCCATATGATGCCCCAAGTCTGAATTTTACGTTTGCCTTATTAACACATGCTGTTGTCCTAAGCAACGTACAAGTGTGGCTTAGAGATCAGGGTCCACCTCGGTCCCTTGAGCAAATTAGGGTTAAGGATCTTGCTCCAGGGCGCCGTGGTGACATCACTCTGCCAGCCATGCGTGCTCAGGCTCATTTACCCCTGAAGGCCATTTACTTTTGGTTCATTTCATATTGCACTGGGTTTAATCTCTTCTCCCTTTAGTCTCATATTTGAATTTACTTCCTACTTATCCATCTAAACCTGGATTAAATCTAGTCTCCACTCTTTGTCCTTAATAGGAAATATTTGGCATATTCATAGCCTGGACTGATGGGGCGATCTCTCTCTGTCTCTTTTTCTGCATTGTCACTCGCAGTGACTCTCGCAGACTTTTGCCCGGCGTGCGACGGTGTTGCCGACAGTGTCTCTCGCAGTGACGCACGCAGTGTCTCGCGAGCACCGTTACAGTGACCTTCACGCTGCCTAAAACTAGCTAGCCAGATGGCAGGGCCCAGTCGAGTATCTGCACCTCGGAGGATTTCATGCGTTTGGGACGACTGTCAGTGTACTCAGAGGATAACGGGGTTTGCCTTGGGGGGGGGGGGGTACCTGCATTAGACTGCATTAGGCTTCAAAGCCTTAGAAAGCTTTGTTTAAGCAGTCAGGGAGGGGGGGGGGTGCGTTTCACTCGCAATTTCCGCTAGTGTTTTTTACTGTCCCCCCGATCAGCTCTCCCATCTGGACCGGAGATGAGCTCTAAGCAAAAGCAAGCGGAGTCACATGACCTCCCTCACACAGCTGAGAGCTCAGATGCCCCGCCCCTAACGGACTGTCATGTGACCAAGGACTGCTCTGCAAGCAAATGCAAAGTGGCGAGGAAGGACTCGGCCAAGGCCGACGGCACCCCCTCCCTTCAGACAGGCCCTGCCAAACCAAACATGGACTCAGCCCCAAATGCGGGGCCTCCCCCTCTAACTACGGCAAAAAAAGGTATGTTTTTTCATTGTCCCCCAACCCACGACAGTCACCCTAACCTGCTTCCTTTAACTAGTTTAACTCATGCGAAATTCCTCCATTAGAAAATCCGTGTAGTGTGTAGACATTGTTAGATTGCAGGAACCAGATCATTATTGGTCAGTCAGGCTTCAAACCCCACCCCCTTTTCACAGTACTACCCTCCCCCCATATATTTATATTGAATATCACGTAGCAACATAATCCAATAAAAAGCCATGCCCTGTGAATCCCACCGGCAGGACACTGGGCATGATCTCAGCCATTTATTGATCTGTTGGGGCACTGACTGATTAGTTACTTTAGACACCATAGCCCCACCGCTGTAGCCAGACCTGGGAAATGTAGTCATGAACGTGGCCTATGAATGAGATGCATCGTCTCTCTGTGTAGAGGCCGTGAAAACTGATGAAAGACAGAGGCTGGCCAGGCAAAGGAGAGAGGAACGAGCCAAGCACATGGGTGAGCCAATGACATGGGAGCACTGATGCCTTTCGTGCGGATGTCAATCGTTAACAGGATGCTAATTAATTATTCAGTCTAGACACTGAATGTGACGCTCTCCACTTATTCCCCTCTAATGATTACAACTGGAATACATCACTAAGCGACTCTCCTTGACTCCTTATTGCGCTTAACCTGCATTGCTGTATGACTTCCTTACCTGCATTACCATGTGACTGCCTTACCTGCATTGTCATTGGTCCACTTGCATGATTGACAGTTTCTCCTGTCTCTGTCTGCAGAGGAGCGTAGCCAGCAGCAAGGTAAGAAGCACAGTGGAGTTTGCAGATAGCTCGATAGTTGTTCTCTCATTTTGCTTGTATTATACTTTTTTATCTATTTATCTATATATCTATCTATCTATTCATCCATCCATCCATCCATCTAGCTGTTGTCTGTTCTCAGCACACCTCCTAAAGCTTATTCTGTTGTACAGCTCACTCCACCTTCCATTCATAGACACCCTGGCACATCCTGGTGCTACAGACACAAGCGGCGGTCCTGTGTTCTCTCCCATCCCAGCTGCCAAGAGGGCCCACTGGCTGGAGAAGGAGGAGAAGGCGCGACGCCTGAGGGACCGGCAGCTGGAGGAGCGGAGGAGGAAGCTGGAGGAGCAGCGTCTGCGGGCGGAGAAGCGACGGGCCATGCTGGAGGAGAAGCAGAGGGAGAAGCTGGAGAAGAACAAGGTGGGGGAGCCGGGGAGGAGGTGTCTGGGACCTGAGAAGGAGGTGTCGTGGAGCTGAGGAGGAGGTTTCACAAAGCCAGGGAGGTGTTGGGGAGCTGAGGAGGAAGTGTCACAGAGTTTAGGAGGAGGAGAAGAAGGGTCAGGTGTCTGAGGAGTTTTTAAGCACTTATGTAAGTCGCTCTGGCTACGGGCGTCTGCCAAATGAGGTGTAGGGAGCTGAGAAGGAAGTGGGCGGGGAGCTGAGGAGAAGGTGTCAGGGAACTGAGGAGAAAGTGAGAACTAGAGAGTTCAGCCTCAGATTTGGTGAGTGATTGATTTTCAGCAGGCATGGTGGCTGCATGTGACTCTCTTTTTGTGGACCATCCTGCAGGCTCGCTACGAAGCGGCGGTGAAGAGGTCCGTGAAGAAGACCTGGGCCGAGATCCGGCAGCAGAAGGGGTCTTGGGCTGGAGGCCTGAACCAGAACTCTCGGAGGGAAAGTGAGTCCCACAGCAGTGGCGGAGCTGGGACGGCGCAGAGGGGCTCGCCACTGCTGGACCTGGAATAGCACTACAGCAATCAGAAGCACCCAGAACCCCTCAGAGCTGCCCCACCACAGCTGCACTCAGCCTTCTCTAGTCCAGTAGTCAATGGTGTATCCACCTATACCCTGTACTTTAAATTTATGGTGCACTCCACATCAGTTCATTGGTTAATGATGCAATCTGTCTGAACCCCCCTGCAGCTACTCAGTGGTACAGTCCACTTTCTACTGTCCAGCAACCAATGGTGTATTGCCCTGGTCAGTCATATTGTATCTTTTACCTAATGCTCCCGCCCCGCTGTCACCTGTCCAGCTTGTTATTGGCCAACCCTTCCTACCCCCATGAAACCGGCCAATGGTGTGTTCCCCTTTTGTCTGTCTAGTTGGTTTGTGGCAAAAGGCAAACTTTCATATACATCCATCCAGACTGGTTTCCTAGTACTGGCTAGTTATGTTTTATTTAGAAGTTGGTGTGTTGGTGTATCGGCACATCCTCTGGGGAGTGTCTGCGCGGAATATGAGAGTGTTAAAGTAAAAATGATAAAAGGAAAATTCAGGGTTTGGTTTAATTTTCCATAAAGGATAATCGTTTGGCTTCAACATGAGTGATTGTGTCTTTGATAGTTGCTCTCAGATCTTCAGCCTTTGTCCCAGTCTAAATCATACCCCTGCAATGCCTAGTCAGCTTTTTGAAGCATTAGCTCATTTAGCAACTAGTAGTCTGCAGTTTTGTCTGTCTGTGACAGTATTTTGGGCCTTCCAGTCTGTAATGGTATTTTGGGCCTCGCAGTCTGTAATGGTGTTTTGGGCCTCGCAGTCTGTAAAGATAATTTGGGCCTCGCAGTCTATGATGGTGTTTTGGGCTTCTCAGTTTGTAACGGTGTGTTAGACCTCTTTGTTTGTTGGTATATTTGGTCTTTAGTTGTGTTTGGCCTTTATGCAGTGTGAGGTTGGCTTTTGGTCTGCCTGGGCACTATTGGCGTTTGGCTTTTCAGTCTGTGGTTGTGTATAGGGCCTCTTGGTCAGCAGGTACCAAGTTGAGTCTGTGATTGTGTGTCGAAAAGCTGCGTTGCCTTTGGAATCACCCCACTCCGCTGTGAGGGTTGGTTAGCCCAGAGTCCTGTTTCAGATCACCTGGGAGGGAAACCCCAGTCCCTGGCCCCCTCAAAGGCACGGCCTACTTTGTGAACTATGTTGAACCATGTTCGTTCTCCCTGGTGCAGGTAGATGCTCAGCATCGATGGTCAACTTGACGAAACAGGTGGACTCAGTTATTAGCAAGAGGCTGTCGAAGTCCTCTGCCACCCTGTGGAACTCTCCCTGCCAAAGTAAGAAGCCCCACCCCTCAACGAGCCTCGTCATGTCTCCGCCCCCCCAGGCCTCCCCCAGTTCTCACTGTTTTCCTGTCGTTTGCAGTCGCCTGCTAATCCCCACCCCACCTGTCCTCCCGGCCATCATGGTTTCATTTTCTACCCTTGCATTTGGACCTACCCTGAGAGTTTTATGGATCTCATATTGTCACGTGTCTACATTTCTCCGCTGCACGTGCTGATCTTACCGTCCCTCTGTACCCAGCTGAGGAGGCTGTGCGTGTCTACTGAGCTTGTGAAAAAGTCAGCAGATCTGCACCTGTGGATACGTACTCGATAGCCTACACAGAAACAGTGAAGGTTCACTTCATGGTAGGGAACTAGGGCACCAAAGGAAACTTCAAAAACAGGTACAAGTTAGTGTGTACGAGCGACACAGAAAAGGAGCTTGTTACCATTAAGGTGGAAAACAGCGACTACACACTTCAGTTAATATAAAATGCTTTTTTTTTATATGTGTTGCATACAAAAAATGCACATTTTACATAAAGGAAATGCACCAAGAGATGTCTGCAATATGATTCATTTTAGCACACTCCCCAGACAAAGGCATTCTCGGTTGCCAAATCTCTGTGCTGAGTTCATTATAGCTGAGCTTTTAATGAACTAGTTTTGATTAAATGATCATAATAATCTCATTGGGGGTAATTGTGTTTAATCATAAATCACAGTAAATGCCAGGGCTTGATCGGTCACATATGAAACCTCTGTGATGTAGTTCTGATGTAGTCCTGAGAGCAGGTTGCAAATGATTAGCTGTTGCGGGAACCAATCAGAGCAAGAAAGCCTGGGATAAAGACCTCAAAAATTGTAAAGCTAGCCTTGTCTATTGAAGTGATTTTACTCTGCTAATGGAAAACAGACAAAATAATATTGTTACATAATAATAATAATAATAGTATTGGAAAAAAAACATCTATTTTTATATCTTATCTATTAATTTAATACCTAGCAATTTAGCTAAGCCACTTAGTAGTATTGAGTGAGACTTAATAAGTATAGAAAAAAAATTAATTGAGTGTGCTTATGTTCAGGAATCAGGACTGAATTCATGTTATTTAATTGTGAAAAAATATAATTTGAGCCTTATTCACTTATGAAGGCATAACCTTCCACCATTGGGAAACACCTCCTGTGATGTGGCTATGATTTGGGGAGAGAGGAGCCGATGACATGATGGCTGTTTGTGTGTTTTGCTGAGCAAGCATGAGCCCCGCTAGATGCTACCAGCACTGCAGTAATCCCTGCTCAGCCTCCCATGGCCACTTGGAGTGCAACTCAGCGATAACATCCACACACCCAGCCGATATTCATTAGGCGCTTTTATGGTTTTATGACTGGGCCATTATAGCAGCAGCAGCAGAAACCAGCATTGCTAATTAATGCTGGACCATTACTGCAGATTGGCCAATGCTGAAGCTTTTTTTTGCAGTTTCCATGGAGACCAACATGATTACATGATGCTGGATGACTGATGCTTGTTGAAGGGAAACCAGCATGTCTAATCAGTGTTGGACCATGACTGCAGATCCCACAGCATAGGGAAGCATTCCATGATTTTGCCAGTCCATCGCGAGGCTGACACATGCTGGGTGAGGTTCTCAGCTTAGAGACGCTTCATAATCACCTGGTCAAAGTTCCACCGTGACCCTGATGAGAAGGAAAACAGTTTCAACTATTAATGGTGAGATGTGAAGCACTGGGCCAACTGGGATTTGAAAATATGGAGATTAGTAGAGTCCTATGCAAATCACTTCCCTAAAGTCTAGCTGCCATTGCAACCACAGAAGGCCTGGATGAAGATGATGATGATGATGATGATAATTCGACTGGGTACATCTCCTGAAGGCCCCGGAAAACGAACGCGAAGACGATATGACAGGAGTGACTTCTGGAGGTGATGCATGCTGGGAAATGGCTGGCTAGCTGGTGTGTATTGTTCAGGGAGCTAAAAGTTCGCAACATAGACCGTAGAAGTGACGGTGCAGGTGGAAAGGGTGCTGTGCAGCAGATCATAGCCTTGGGACAGGCAAACAGCCAGCGCGCTGGATATTGTTTGCATGGCATCGGTACCATTCTCACGCCTCAGTCGCCGGTGAGTGCCCTCCTCTGTACGTTAGGGTGGAGCATGTATCTTACTGAGAGCGTAGCAGTTGTCGTGCCTTACAGTTTGCTGCCGGCCTCACTGATGCAGCCCCATTGTTGTTAGCGACACAAGAGACGAGGATTGGAGCCAGAGAGGTTTAACGTCTCATTTCCCAGGCCGTGCAGATGATTGGGGGTGGGTGGTGCGCCATGTTGGTTGGGAGCTGGTGTGAGAGGGGTGTTGTTTGTGCTGCATGGGTTTGTCTCGGGCTAGCGTATGGCTCTCTTTAACCCTTGGTTTAGCAGAGGCAGGACGCGGATGTGTGCCGGTATTGACAGCGCCCTCTTGTGTCAGCCCGCAGCCGGCAGCTCAGCCCGTGGGAGGTCAGCATCGTGGAGCGCTTGATGAGGCCGACGCTGTCTTTCCTGGCACGGAGTCGTAGTGCCACCACTCTGATGAGCAGCACCCTGGGGGCCCGTGAGTACTAATTGCTCTGTGTATCAGGGAGCCTCGTCGCCCGGTCCCTAAGCCCTTCACTCCACAAGCCCTGCTCCAGGCATCAAGTCCCAGTCTTGGGGCTAATCCACACCTATAGGGCTCCTAACCCTCCCATTGTTTGTCTTCTTGATTCCTAATGCTTGACCTGTTCCTCTGTACTCTCGTATTTGAGTGTATAGAGTCTAACATCTCTTGATTCCCATTTAGACTCATCCGCAGGATTCAATTCACCATTATCAACCTGTGGCCACCAGCGGTCCCGACGTTTCCAGGTGTCAGCCAGCACACCAAACATTGGCCCCCGCATGCAGGACTCGGTGAGCCTCTCTCTCATCAGCTCTCCTGATCTCATCTGCCTTTGACCAGCTGCGATGGATGTCCTGTTTATCCTGTTTGCTTTTATGTATCTCAAAGATGGAAAGGAGACGGAAAGAAAAGAAAGACAAGGAGAGAGAGAACGAGAAGGAGAAGAATGCACTCTCAAAGCAGAGCCTAAAGATGAGAGAGTCCATGGCCAGCTTAAAGGCCAGAAGCCTGCCCAGGTACTGGCCGGCACAGAGCCTGGCTCTGAACAGAGCCGACCAATCAGAGCACAGACATGAACAAGGACACCATCTGTCAGTGACGAGTCACACAGAAACGCCCCCCAGGGGGTCTTTAGCTGAGAGAGATGTGCTGTTAGCTGGTGCTTCCAAAAGACAGGAGACTTGTGCTTATTTTCTCAGTTCCTTCAGGATTAATAAAGTTTCTGTCTGTCTGTCAGAAACCTATAAGCACTGTCACCCTCCACAAACAGACCCAGCTCCCCCAGGACCCCATCCAAACCGAGTGGATCAGAGACCCCTGCTGGCTCCAAGATGCACCCCAGGAGAGCGAAGACACCTGCTCGAGTGCCCCCAAGAGCAGCCTCGCCTGTCACCGGGGGGAGAACAAGAGCATCACGCCAGCCTGAGAAGAAAGGTATGTTAATGGGGAGGCCAGGCTGTCAGACACCACAGTGCGATCTCGAAAAAGATCAGATGGAATGTGCTGATCCCCCTGTCAGCCAGTCAGGGGTGCCGATTGCGTTTCCGTGTCTGTCTTATGATGTGAAGGAAAGAACAGGCAGGCGGGGTTGTCTCAGAGCACCATACGTCAGCTGCCACTCACTAACTAAATAACTGAAGTGTTACAAATCGCAGAGCACCATGCCGAAACTCCCTTCTCTTACTATTTCTGCTCTCTGAGCTTTTATCTGTCACGCTTTTCCCCACTCAGCTCTGATTAAAGCTTCTTTAGATTTTAACTGATTTCTCGTTCTCGTGTTTAAATGTTTAATCTCACTCTGATCTGCTCTAGATGTCCTAATGGCCTCATAATTTTTTTAATTCTGGTGTCTTTCACAGGCTCAGCTGGAGTTCCTTCCATCATTGGGTCTGCTGCCTTGGCCACACCCCTTTCAAAAAGCACACCGGCCATAGCTGCTGCTCAAAAGCAGTCCTCGCTGGTCCCCAAGCCTCATTCCATGGGCAAACCAATCACAGCTGCCGATACTAAACAGACCCCGCCAACCACCATCCAGATCAGGGCACTGTCCCAGAGTACACCAATCATAACTCCCACTCAGAAACAAACCCCTTCCACCATTACCCTGGCCACCCCACTCTCCAACAGCCGACCAGTCCAAACTCCTAGCCCCAAGCAGGCCTCAGCAGAGTCCACTCCCCCCCGTACCTCAGCCGCACCTGGCAGGTCCGGCGCCGGAACCACAGACCCAGAAGAAGCTGCGCAGAGCCTGGCAGAGAAACGGCGGCAGGCCCGTGAGAAGAGAGAGAGGCGGGACCAGGAGCGAGGCCGGTCAGCACACAGGGCATGGCCGCTGGAGCACCTCTAGCATCTTAGCTTAGACACGCCCCCCAGCAGCGCTGCGGGTGACGCATGCTGGCACGGGATAACGAGCAGCTTGTCTGGCATGTGACGGCTCTGCTTTTGCGCAGTTCTGACGGCCCACACTCGCTCTCTAGGCCAGAGTGTCAGGAGCCGGTGGTGGAGGAGGCGAAGGAGGGGTATCCACAAAAGTGGGGTGAGGCCCGGCCAGTGGCGACGCCAGCGGTGGAGCAGACACAGCAGCAGAGGCAGGTGAGTGCTGACGGAGCAGCCGCTTTCCACACTGCATAAGCCTGAGCGGGCGGAGGCTAACTCCTGTTAGCGCTGTGCTTTAGCACAGCCGGGCACAGCTTGGGGCCCGCTAACCGCCTGTGCTGCTGCCAGCAGGAGGACGCCGCGGCCGAGGAAAGGCGACTTGTCCGAGAGAGACACTTCCAGAAGGAAGGAGAAGAGCGTCTGGAGAGGAAGAAGGTGGACACCGCCCGCACAGGCCCCCCTTCCCCAGCTGTGGAGTAACCACACCCCCCCTGCTGTCGTCCCACTTCCCTGCTGTCACTTTTCTGCTCATGTCTTGTTTCTCCATATTGCAGCGTCTTGATGAGATCATGAAAAGGACACGCAAGCCTGATAACAGGGAGAAGGTACGGCTTCTGCTGACTTAGCAAATGACTTGAAGAGGAATCCTCTTGTCCTGTCCTGCTGATTTGCATGCTGTTTTGTACAGGCGACCCCTAGCCCTCCATCGCCGCAGACGGAGGCCTCCGGGGCAGCCCCAGCTGACTGCGGGGACGTGCAGGTGAACCTGGAGAGCGGCGCAGGTCAGTCAGCAGCGGGCTGGAGGAGAAACACAGGCGGCAGGACGCCCTGAGCTACGTGACGCGTGAAAAGCATGACGTCCAAGAGCTGCCTGTGAGCCAGATTCACTAGTCTTTGAAAATATGAAATGTGTTGGGGTCCTGTGATCTGTCCGCAGCATTGGCAGGCAACCAGAAGGGCCCGATTGGTGGCATCGATCCAGAAATGGGTCAATCACTGGAAAGCTTGCAATACAGGTAAAGATAAGCTATTTTACACTCTCTTGCTTATGTAGGAATAGAAATCATACTGAATGACTCTAAGGTATACTTCTAAATCACCCTATATACCAGAGTATAACAACTAGCAGAAGCAGTGAGTGTAGCAACAGGGTCAGTTCTGGTTTTTCTTTCAGTTCATTCCAGGTCAGATTTACTTTAGATGGTTAAATGTGTCATTCTGGCTTGTGTAGGAGCACACACTTGAGGACAGGTTGTGGCTCTGCAAATCGGTGTGCTGAAGATAACTCTAATGTCTCTCAGCCCTGCTAACCGAGGCTCAGCCGCTGTGATGAATGGCATCCAGACAGCCAATCAGAATGGACTCTCTGTCACGGCCGTGACTCCTGAACTTGAGGAGATCATCCATCTGTCGAATCACAGCAATGCCAGCACCAGGGGGCCGGATCGGTCAGAAAGCGACATCCACAGCGAGCCAATATTAGTTTTCAAGGGTGGGGCTCCCTTCTTGATGAAGGCTAGCACCATGCAGCCTCAGCATGTGACAGGTGACTGCTCAGATTTTTTCAAACATAGTCAAGAGATACCATCTATAGAAGCAGGAAAGTGTAAAACAGTCAAATCTGGATATGCATGCATCTTCCTTTTGGGGTGGTGCATGTTCTAATCCGTGGATCCGTGCATTCCCAAACCATCTTGTCAAACTTTGTCACTCCTCCAGAAGTCCTCTAGGCAGATTGAAGACGGACCATCATGAACACCAGCCCAAAAATATGACGGACAGGCTGAACAGGAGAGATCTTCCAGATTCACTCACAGACAGATGGATTCTTACAGAAGGTTCCAAGGAGTATTACTTGTAGAACAAAAAAACACTGAATTGTTCTATGTCCATTTCCTTATAAACATTACAGTGGAAGATTGTGTTTATTTAACAGACAGAGTAATGCATTTAATAACCTGTGAGGAAATGCACAGATATCAGATTATTCTTGTTGTAATAATCATGATTACTGTTATGATAATAACAAAGTGTTTTTCATTTTGTCTCTAGTGCTTTAGTTATTTAAAGGAAAGGTATTATGAGTGCAGTGTAGGAATAGTGTAATTTCACTTCATTCCCTTCACAATGGATCAATCTTTTTAATGACTTGTATGGATGAAGATTTCAGCTAAACTTTGTATAGCGAAGGACAACATGAAAAGTCTCACCCAGTGATCTGCATGTGCAGTGTATTTGTTACGGTAATTTACTCATACTTTTTTAAATATCGTGTTGCTTAACCACAAATAACAGAAATTGTGTAATATAATTAAAAGTTAATGTGACAACTAAAGTAAACTGGAAAGCATGATTAGACTTTATTTTCTGCAGATTATCCTTTTGAACTTACTAAAATCTGCCAACTGGTTATTCGGGATAAGGTCACCCAACACCTAGCCCATGGAGCAATGGGCACAGGACATGAGAGCACCACAGAGAGGACAGGCCACACGCGTCCAGAGACACAGCTGGACAATGTAGAAGCACTGTTCTCCTACATGTATGCTTTTGAACTGTGAGAGGAAATCAGAGTACCCGGAAGACGCACAACGCTAGGAGAAAACCCTATTAATACAGAGCCGGAGTGGGATTTGAACACAGAGCTCTACATGTGTGAGGCAATTGTGATAGTGTGCCACACAAACGCCATTGTGAAAATTACGGCACATTGCTTTGGTTCTGATGCCTACTTTTGATTCCATTGTTTATATTTACCTGCCCAGTACACAGAGGTACCCTGCCATTAGTTAAGAATTGGCACCATATACAATGGCTTAACTGATATTTACCTATCATTTTCATATGGCTAGGTATTCAACTGTAGCAGTTCAGGTTATGTATCATACAGAGCAGTCTGGCCCCTCTATACTAGAAAAGTTACAGGTCGCAACTACAGCAAGTCCTGCTCTGATGCTATGTGGGCTCAAGAATAATTTTATTTTATTGTAGATGTACATAGTGTAGATATATAACTTGAAAGATGAACGAAAATGAGTCTGAAGGGGCCGTCAAATCAGCTTTTAGCTCACTAGGCATTACGCTTATGCCTCGTATTTAACGACGTTATTGAATACATTTTGATGCTTTCTCGTAGAAGTAAAATGTCAACGAACTTTAAACACTGCAACACGTCTCTTACTGCTTTAATCTTGGCTGAAAGGCCCAAACCAATTTAACATAATGAATTGAGAGAAACAGCACGGATATTAGAAGAATCTGTCCTTCGCTTTCTGGAATAGTTAGTTTTATCCTTCAGTCTGCTTATTCATCTTATTCTGCCCCGTCCATCATAACACTGGGGATGTGCACCTTCGACAGTCTTAACCTTTTGACTTTTCAGGTCGTTTTATGTCTCTAAGTGGACAAGACATTTTTGCAGTTATTCTAGATATTAAGTTTCGGAACGTACGTATCACGCGAGCTGACAGCACGAGACAATCTGCGCATGCGCCTGTGTGTGTGCGCGCGCGCGCGCGCGCGCGACATCCGGGCGGAAGTGACAGGCGGCCGTCAGACCGCATTCGCTGCTAACGGCGGCTTAAGTCACTCGGCGTTTTCCGCCTCCAGTGTCCTTTCGACGATAAACGACTTCACTGGGCTGTTGTGTACGTTGGTTAGTGCCTGTTTGACAAGATATGAAGAAATGGTTTCGCTGAAAAATATCCCGACACCAAACAAGGAAGGAAATTCGACCTCGCGCTTGTGAGCGGCTCCGCTAGCGCGCGGCTGCGGCTAACTGTTTACGCGGCGCAGGATCGCTGAAGTAAAACCAGACGAGCAGCCAGGTATTTATATATCGAAATGTTTTGTGTGAATTAAATGGATTAACAAAGCGACCTAGTTACGTTTGTAAGGAGAAGTGTTTCATTTTAAGTCGTCGCCAGCTTTGTTAGCATGCCTGCAGTCCGAGCATGTTTCGTTGCTGCGGGGCTAGCACCCTAAGCTAGCTAAGTAACATGGGCGGAGTACAGCTTTATGCTCCGTGGTCGTGTGCTTAACGGAATTTGTTTATGTAATCTCAAATAATATTCTTGCGTTTCATTGCCCTTGAACATTTTGCATGTTGCCTTTTGCTAGTTAAAAGGAAAGCAGACGCCATTCTGCAGTTTGTGCTGCTGGTGTTTGTCTAAGTTGTGTGTCACTTGTGTTTTCAAGAGATGCAGTTAGCTCATTCCCAGTATTAAAACGGAATTTGAGATCTGTATCAGGACGGTCATACAGTGCAAAAACATGCCTAGTAATTTAAAACGGAGCGTTTAGGTAACGTGTAGGAAGAGGCCCACCGCTGAACCCAGTTTCTTAAAACCGCAAATGAAGAGCTGACTTCGAGTGGCTACAGGACGTGGGAATTAGTCTTCTCTATAAACATTAAGTGTGACGCTAGTAATAGATTTACTATGTTATACCTGAGTTAACGTTGCTCCAATGAAACTGCTTTTGGTATAGATGCATTTATGGCATATTATGCTACGACAATCATTTGATGCATCATGGGCCGTGTATACATTCATTTGGTAATATGATACCCAATAACTACTGAGCTTATTTCGCACAATTTTGGCATTTTTCCTGAAGCAATTCCAGTTATAAAAGAACAAGGGCATTAAACACAAATCCAAGTAGGTGCATATAACATCTCCTGATGTTCATTCAGCTTTTCTTACAAGCCAGAGTGCATGTCTGCATGCCTGTTGTGGGGCTTTTGGCACTTTGCAGGCTTGCAGGTTCATCTGCTGATCCTGAGAGCCTGAGCTGACTTCCGTTTCTATATTATGAGTCGTCAAAGGGGATTTCCAGTTTGGGGCTGAAGCAGAAGAGCTATAGTCACTTACAGATGGCTTCTAACGCCCTTTTTCGATGGCCATTTTAGCTTTCTGTAGTTTCATTGGGATGTCATAAATGAACCTCTTGGTAGAATACATTTTCTTGCTAGACACAAACTTTCTTTTCATTCTACTAGGACTGCTTAACTCAAAGTGGTCAGACAGTGGTTCTCTACATCTTTTATAAGTTGAACTCGTTTTCATGAAACTCTTGGTAGGTACAAAATGGAGACCTGTTATCAACCTACAGAGGAGCAGGGCGCAAGCTTTACAGATTTGGAAAGTCAAAAATGTAGACATCCTTTTCTCCTTTGGTCGTATACTGGTTAAGCATACTTCCTATTTTGCATTTGGACCAGTAAGAGTTTGTAAGAGTGCTTGAGTCAATCAGCAGTTTCCTAAGTTTAATCATTTACATTTTATCAGATGAGAACAGTGTGTAAACATGAATGGTTGCAAAAAATTGAAAATTTAGTTCAGTTTTGGAAATTAACTCACCCTCTACAAAATGCTCAGCAATCCATGGCCTGGTGGAATGGAATGCTGCCATGGATTGGTACTGGTCTGCTAACTAATCTGGATAAACATGCAGTGTTACCTGCCAGATGTGTATTAAAGCCTGCTTTAAAGTGATAATGATTATACATCTCTCATTGCTGTACACAGCAATTTGGCATGCAAATGTAAAAGTTCTTGTGCAGCACTCAGTGTTCACCTTTCGCCGCTCGTTTCTACATAATTTTGTGTGTCTGTGCTTTTTGGGGTTGCATTTAGTTAATGTTATCTTATTTTGTGGCACTCTCTTCATTGACACTGACATACAGCCTGCTAGTGTAATGTGTGGCTTGTTAACTGTAGCTGTAACACTACATGGCCCATTACAGATGGAAATGGTTCAAAATCTGCTTTTTCAAGTGATTGCGAAATACTGGTTTTTAACTTTAGGCCAAATGTCAACATTGCACTTTTCACTGTGCTCTCCCAAAGTCAGATTTGAAGAGACTACTACAGACATGTCTGAAAAAAAGGCTCCGAAGTCACCCTCTCGATCTAGGTCGAAGTCTGGGTCCAGGTCCAGATCTCGATCTTTGTCTAATTCCCGCTCCAGAAGCCGATCGAGGTCCAGGAAACACCGTTACAGGTATCAGTCTCATTGTGCCCTCTTACAAGAATCTGCTCTGTTGATTTTTTGCAATTTGAAGTTTGGTTCCCAGTCAGTGATCTTTCTTTTTTTTTATTTCAAGCTCTAGGTCTCGATCTCGCTCTAGATCTCACTCTCCTTCTCATGGAAGGGACCGGAACTATCCTAGGGAATACCAAAACAACCGTGGCTATAACCGTGGTTACAACCGTGGATACCGCAGGCCCTACTACTACCGTCCACGTGGACGAGGCTTTTTCCCCCGGGGCCGGTACCAGAGAGGTGGGGGCTATGGCTACGGTGGCTACAGATCCAACAACTGGCAGAACCAGCGGGGTCAACAATCACATGAGCAGCACCAGAGCAGTCCCAGGAGGGGGCACTCCCGCTCTCGTTCACGCACTCCCCGGAGGCGCTCAGGGAGCCCTGGCTCGCGCAGCAGATCTCGCTACTCTGACCGTTCTTCATCAGTTCATTCCCGTCGCTCCTCGTCTTCTCGTTCCTCACGCTCCTCCTCTCCTCCGGCCAAGCGCAGTGCCAAGGAGCCAAGAGAGGGAGCCACTGAGGATAAGGGGCCCACAGTGTCAGACTATGCCAGCCCTCAGCTGCGCTCTGCTGTGGTAGTCAGCCAGGGACTGCCATCGGCCTCTCATACAGGTGCTTCTAGCAGCAGCGCCCCCACTTGGAAAAGCATCGGTCCTGCACCAGCCACCAAGAGTCCGCCGGGGCCTGTGGCTGGCGTTTCTGGTTTTGGGTTCTTCTCTAAGGAGGATCAGAAGGCAGGAGAAAAGACTGCCATCTCCTCTGCCTTTAAGAAGTATGTCCCATCTCTCTTTAAATGTCCTCCTTTTTCTGTCTGATCTCTTTTTTTTTCCTATTTAAGATGCTTGCTCAGTGCTGGGTTATAATTATTTGTGTTTCAATTTGTTTAGTCTGTGCTCAGCTTCAAAGATCCTGGGAAGAATATTTAAAATGGGAGCCATTGCCGCCCTCCCGAGTTAATTAACCAAAGTTGTGGCTTTTCTGTCTTCTGCTGTGCATTAAAAGGAAGTTGTATGCAATCCAAATATTTAAGAGATGTCTGGGTAAAAATAGAAGTAAGTATTCCCATTTTATATGATTGTGGTTAGTTCTTTTCAGTTGCTGGATAACTGTTTTGGTTATATTTTGATGTCTGTGGCACTTTTGACGGTTTGGTGTGTTGCTCAGATGCCACACGGTGATATAGGCAGAAGGGCTTCCTGCGAGTTGTAGTAATTCCTGGACTGTAATGCTGGATGAGTGTTGAGATGTAGATCCTTTGGCTGTCTTTAGCTGCATGTTCTTCATGTAGCAGATCTGAAGCCTTCTGTCTGAATGCTTTAGCGTAAAGCAGGAACCTAGCAAAGTGTGCTGTGTGAGCATGTCTTCAGGCTGCTCTTCTTTCTGATTGACCAGGTTCTTGGCAGAGCACCAGAGTAAAAAGGGGTCTGAATGGGAGGGGGATCCCAGTGCTGCTGAGGGAGGCACCAAGAAGTCCTCCCTTTTCCTGTATCCCGATGAGGAGAAGGAGGAGCCTCGGTCCCGGCCCCGGATGAAGGAGCGTGAAGCAGAGGATGAGCCCAAGCTTAAGGGCAGAGCAGCCCCCCTGGGTCGGGGCTCACTCGATGAGGCCATTGGCAAATGGGCAGAACTGGCCCCCTTGCCCCCAGCCAAAGACGTGTCCCGGCCCGATGAGGAGTGCAATGACCTGGAGGACATGGAGGAAGAGCTGTATTTGAGCCGTAAGCAGGAAAGGGCAGCTGCCGCCAGGAGGGAGCGTGAGGGACCCTCCCCAGACAGGCCACCAAAGGGCAGGAGAAAGGAGCGGCCTGGGGACAGCCCCCCTCGCCCAAGATGGGGGGAGGAAGAGGTCAGTCTCAGTCTGAGCTCTGGCCATCACGACCAGTCCACGTAAGTGCCGGCACGGTACGCGCTCTCCTCGGGGGGGCTTTTCTCCTGCCTTTTCCTGGTCTGGGCTCGGGGTAAGCTGCCTTGTCTCCTTGTGTGCAGCTCCTCTGACATTCTGGCTAAAGAGCGCCGCATCTCTCGGGATCTGGTCCACCTGGGCAAAGAGAACCGCGAATTCCGCTCCATCTTCCATCACATCCAGACGGCCCAGTTCCGACGAAGCCCCTCCGAGCTGTTTGCTCAGCACATTGTCACCATTGTGCACCATATTAAAGGTGACCCCCCCCCCCCCGGCCTTATATTTAAAAATCAGTCATGTCGTATCTGTAATGGTGAACCTCCACCGTAGATTGGAAGATTACATTTGCAGGGTTTTTTTTTTTTGCCTAATTTGGATCTTGACTTTTAACACTGTTGCTTGTGTGTTTGTAGCACAACACTTCCCCTCTGCAGAGATGACGCTGAATGAGCGTTTTTCCATGTACCAGCGCAAAGCTGCCGAGAAGGAGATGAGGTCCCGAAAAAGCCCCGAAATCCACAGGTAGGCCAGAGTGCTATGCTGGCCGGCTCTCACACTGACCTCATACCAAAGCACTGACAGTCGTGCAATTCTCGTTTCTCTCCTCAGGAGGATTGACGTTTCCCCCAGTGCATTCAAAAAGTACTCGCACCACTTTGAAGAAGTGAAACATGAGGAGGTCTGCTACAAGGTGACAGCAGTGTGACTGTGACCCGATTATCCTGCAGTGACCCTGCAGCAGGTGCCCGGACCTTCGGGCTGCTTTCCATCTCGACTCTGTTTCAAATGTCACACTTTTGTCTCATCATAATGAAGCAGCTCCTTTGAATTGCCTTAGCTTTACAGCACGTTTCAGACAAGTCCATTTCATGTTTGTCAGTCGTATTCTCAGGCCTTGGATAGTGACAGCCGTGCATTTCATTCTGCACTTGCTTTTCAGGACTCACTGTGCCTGCATTTTGCTTCCCTGGATATTTACCCCCCTCCTTCCTTACTGTTGAATTTCTTTTTTTCAGTTAATTTTTTTTTTCTTGCCATTCAAGACGCAAAATCTTACTTTAATTCTGTGTACTCATGTTCCTCTTTGTATGGGCAGTCACGCAGACACTAATGCAGGTGACGCTGGTTTTCTAGGATGCAGGGAAGAAAGTGCGGAGCGACGTGCCGGACCTGTGGCTGGACGTGGCGCAGCGCGTGAGCTACCCGGAGAGGGAGCATCGGCCTGCGGATTCGCCAGGCTCCACGGAGAAGCCCACCAAACACCGCAAGAAGTCCAAGTGCGTCCTGCTTGCCGTCTGTCACGTAGCCATGTGCCGGCAGCCGGGCTCCACTTCTCGCTGAGTCCCGATGGCCTTTTCCTCATTCATCTCTCCCCTCAGGAAGAGCAAGAAGAAGCGCTCTCGCTCGTCATCCTCGTCCTCCTCCTCGTCCCGCTCCTACCGTGCTCCTGAAAAGGGTGCGCAGGACAGTCACCCGCCCGAGGAGGGGTTTGGCCGGAGCTGCCCTCCGCTACCCCTGGAGCACGCCAGCGCCTCTGAGGAGAAAGGTCACGAGCCTGCCGGCTTTGTAAGTGTGCCTCGTGCCCACACCCCTCCACGTGTGCCCCCGGGCACCGCTTCTACTCGTGACTGTTAGTGCTGCTGAGAGCCCACTCTCTGGCGGGTACTGTGCAGCAAAACCAGCGGCATCGATGGTTCATGTAGTGCCTGTTATACTGTGCAAGTATTCTGCAAATTCATACAATTTCTTGTATTCCCAATATGATGAACATATATAGATCAGTGTTTTATCTGTTCATGTTTAGCATGGTTTGTATTTCACTGGGTAATTTCTAGTTAAAATCGTGTGTTTTTTTTTTTTTTATTAAAATGAATCAAACCTAAATCTTGTATTTAAGGATCTTGATGTACTGACTAGTTCTTACAATGGACTGAAATTTCCTCAGGTGAATCTGAAATGTTGCTACCATGAATCAACTATTTAATTTTTGCAGTATCTTTATTGTGCATGCTTCTCTACAGTGATTGTGTGTTGCTTTGCTAGTATGTATTTGTCACTTTCAATATAACATAAGTATTGCAAAGCTTTACATTTTTAATTGAAGTAGATATGCAGAACATATAATTTGTCTTCTTGTCTGAGGTCTTTATCACTTTTTTTTTTTTTTATGTAATTCGCTCTCTTCCTCACTCATCTGATGACCTTTCACTGCCTGTGCTTTTCATTTTAGCACTTCCGAATCAGGGGCCGTGGATGGAACAGGGGGACTTACTCGAGGAGTCATAGCAATGGGAACCCCCCGAACACGGAAGTGCACCCCCCTGAAGAGGAGTGGGACCCAGAGTACACACCGAAGAGCAGGAGGTACTACCTGGTGAGTAGGGATGGGTATCATAAAGATTTTAACGGTGGTACTACTCTTTCCGGTGCTGCTTATCGGTCCGGTTCTTTAACGGTATTATCGGTACGTTTTGAAGAGAAAAATCAGATGAAGAAATGTTTGTTAATTTAACAAATCACAATTAAACAAATTTGCATTATTATTTAACAAATTAAATGTGAAATGCAAAATACTATTTCACGAAGTATAGCAATGTTTTAAACATTTCTGATAATGGAAACCTTTACACGGAAAACGCCTGTTGCACTTTTGGCAACGAGCACTGTCCGCATCGATTCTAGTGAAGCGCAACCACACTTTTGATCTCCTGCATCTCTCCGCCATCATTGCTAGTTGCATCTGCCAGATCTGCAGACCCTGCCCGATGTGCATGTTTCATGGTGCCGCAGATCCTGGGTGCATTTCCCAAAAGTATAGTTGCTAACTACATTAGCAGCTTGCATAGTTGGAACAACGCAACTGAATGAGTCCAACTTCGTTGGTCGCTAACAGGAGCTTTAGGCAAATGCTCCCCTGTTATAGCAATGCGTCAAGATTTCTGCCCTATTTGTGAATGCAGGAACAAACTTGTCACGCAATACCGTCGACACAGTAAGCTGACAAATACTCCTCTCGCATGGGTATGAGTTTGTGTGCATTTATTTAAGTGTTCTGCTTTTATATCTTAGTGTATTAAAATTTACATTTGTGCGCATACTGTTGCCAGTCGGGCCAGTTCCACCGGATGCCAGTATACAAATCGCACCGAGCCATAAGCAGTACCGAACTTTGCGCGTGCACACGTGAATTGGGCACACTAGGCGAGACTATCTGGGGCGCGTACCAGAGTTTCCCCGTGCATAATGCAAGAATGCTCTAGATTAACATCTTAATCAGTAACAGAGCTGGTCAGAAAAACTGGAAAAGATATTTATGTAGGAACAAAAAAAAATCAGATTTATTCCTCCAGTACCGAAAGCTATAGGTTTCGGTACCCATCCCTACTGGTGAGTGCTGTCTGGTTCGGTAGGAACACAATATGTGCTTGTTGTCAAGATCCCTACTTGCAATCCACTTCACCTTTTAATTACAGATCTTACTCAAAGTGCAGTGATGAAAGTCAGTTGGCAGCTATTTCTTTTAAAAGATGATTTAAATTGTCAGCTCTGGATTCATAAGGGCTCTTTTGTTGTCTAGTTAATCTCCAGTAAAGGGAATGTAGTATTTTACTAGGAAGAGGATGACATGCATGGCCAGTTAATAAGGGAATAAACATGTATAAATAAATCTTATCTAAAACAATTAATACTGCAACCCTTGTTGGCAAAGTGATTATGGAAGATGTATTAATGGATGGAAGAAATAGATTTAGTATTTAGTTTTGATGTTTGTTTGTGCTTTTTAGCACGATGACCGTGGAGGGGACAGGAAGTGGCTGAACCCAGGAGCTCATGGCCGTGGGTCCTTCCCTCACGTGCGGGGGCAGTACCCAGGAGCACGTGGGGGATTCCTGTACCCCAGAGGCAGCCCCAAGTGGACCCACGACAAATTTCAGAGCGGTGAAGAGGAAGGGGAGCTACGGGAGGAGGACGGGGAGCTGGGCCCGCAGGAGGTGGGAGGCATGGCGGCCAAGATGTAGCTTCCAGGTGGAAAGAGGGGAAAAAGTCACTCGCCGCTGGACTGGCCCACCACATCCAGCGCCCAGCCAGGCAGCCTGTTCGCAGTTGGTGATACAAGTGACCCATTTTACAGCATCATAGAGAAATAATGTGTGCCCGAGTGTCACAGTGACACTACGAAATACCAACGGGCACAAATACACGTGGAATATAGCAGTGAAAATACAACCATGCGCTGGAAGTGACATTGTGGGTTCTACTGAATCGTGAGCTTCCCCTTAGAAATAAATGGATTTATTTTGATTTATGGTGACTTCAGTTCATTCTGGCGTTGAGAATATGCTATACAGTTTACCTTTCATTTTGTTAGTATGAAGCCATTGTGGCACTTTTCTTTCATGTAGGAGTTTTTATAATGTTCAGTCCACCATACTGTGTGCTGTGTGGTGATTTTTGTAAGCTTCTGATTCTTTAGCTTCCGGTGTCTAACACTGATCTGTGGGAGGGTCTGACCTGCCAAACTCATCCAGAGGACGACTGCTGTCATTTCTGTGTGAAATGTAAAACACACCACTGTAATTATAAGACGGTCTATAAACCAAGGCATTGCATTCATTTTAATATTTATCCATGTTCACCTAGTAAGAATCAGGTGTGCTGATGTGGATGTGATATTGAAAATAAACAGCACTGTGGTGTGGTGATGGCGTCATCTGTGCCTAGGCCCCTAATCGTGCCCCAGAGAATCTAGTCTCAGTACAGAGTACCTACCCCCACCCCTGTAGTGTGTGCAAGATGATAATCTGCCCCGATTTAGCTTCATGCGGAGGTGATGAGGACAGATCTTTGAGTGTTGCCCCCACATACTTTTTTCTTCTTCTTCAAGCACTGGAAAGTGCAGAGTTTTACACTTGAAACTGCTCAGTTCTCTCTCTGTGACCTGCTTTGAATGAGGATGTCATATGTGGTGCTCTAAGACAACAAGCTTGCCTCCTGCTTTTCCCGTGCTGGATGTTGTGATCTTTTACAACAGGCTCACACCCTCCCCTAGCTGCTTGTTTATCTTAACTGTAACTCTATTATTAATTGTCAGCCCAGGCAAAATTGTCCACCTTGTGTGTGGACCTGGATAGCTTAGGATCAGAACCTAGTACTAGGCTGTCTGCAGCCTGAAGAGCCTTATCGATGAGCCCAGACACCTGTGCTCATTTCAAAGCGTCACACCCTGCGTTTTGACCGGTTCTATAAAGACCAAGGCTGGTGTCCACGCGACTCCACTCAGAAGTAACCATGAGAGCTGGAAGCTTTTGGTTTTCTCTTCCAGTCAGTTGTTAATAATTAAAAGAAAATATAGGCAGTGCTTTTTGTGTTCCAGTGCAATGGAGGTGGAGTTTGATGGTAACATGCAAACAAATAGGTGCTTTATAGGGCATTATTTCATTGTTCTCCGAACCTAGTGTTAATGATTACTAGCGACCAAACGGATTCCTTAAATGCTGAAAAACAATTTGAGATCAGAAAAATTGAGTGTTACAAAGAAGCATTTTTGTTCTTGTGCTTATAATGTGACATGATGGACAGCAGATGGGACACTTTGGAGATGACATGCACTGGAGGCAGGTGAACCTATGACCTATCCTAACTAGAGCTTTTCACCCAGTGAAAGATGAGCAGTGGTCATTTCTGTCACTAGGCTCTGGAGGCATTACGGGATTGGGCTTGGGTCCATGACCTGCTCTGCCCAATCAAACGCTGCCACCCCCCCCCCCCCCCCCCAAATGTCAGCCAATCACAATTTTTTCTCTGGTGAATTTAAACGGGAAAGGAGTATATAAGATGATGCCATACGACCTGGTTATACATACATACATGCATGCATGCAACAATTATTTTTTTTTTATTTTGGTTTGACACTTGCACAGTGTGTATGTGCGAATGTCTTCCCTGCCTTGTGCCTGTAGCCTCTGGGATAGCCTGCGCACCCCCGCAACCCTGCATAGGACAATAGGGTACAGGACATGCATTGATGACTAACTGTAGCTCACTGAACCACAATGATAATGGCATACAGAAGTGCATACTGGCTTCTATTTAATCAGTGTTTAACCAAAAACAAGCAGTTATGTTTACACAAGTTCATATGAATAATAACAGGATAATTCAATTTAAGCTGAAGCAGAAATGAATTAATTGTTAAAACAATTGGACTCCAGTTGTTAAAATTAAATTGCGCTGTCAGGGCCTATCCTGATGTGTCTCTTAGTTTTAGTGAAACGTGGCTGCATCTTCTATTATTACTTTGCATGGAAGTTTGCTTCAGTTAAAAGTGCCAGATTGTCTTTCTGGACTTTACATTGGGTTTGTTTGTGAGCAAGTTCTGGGGATGGGAGGCGGCCTGGGAAATTCTTACTTTTGCTTTGTTTGAAGTTTATAAGTTTTATTTTTCTGTTGCTTCTTTGTGTTTCCTATACTGTTTTTGTGACACCATCTGACAGAGACGACTGATATTTTAGGGCTCCGTCCAGCTCATTTCCGATCAATTTTCTGTTCTCTCTTCAAACAGCTTTCCCCCCTTAAACTGTTTCTTGGTACGTTACACTTTGACATCTAACTACTTGACAGATTTGTTATACAAAATTCTCTGAATTGTGTAAATGGTTATTTTAATATCGAATGCTCTGTATTCATCTGAATATAGTTCATTTGGATGTTACTTTAATGCAGCTAATTTTGCGTTCATATTGCCCTTTGAATGCTTGGAATTCTTCTTAATGTTCATCTTTTGTCTACATTAATAGTTGATTTTCTTTTAATAAATTACTAAAATCCTGAAGAAATTTTCCAGTATTGATGTGTTCATTAAATGTAATTCATTTCATTTGTGAGTTTTGGTGTTTTTTTTTTACATTAAAGCTTAATATACACTATATTGCCAAAAGTATTGGGACGCCTGCCTTTACACACAAAAAATGACATACCATTCTTAATACATAGGTTTTAATATGGAGTTGCCCCACCCTTTGCAGCTATAACAGCTTCAACTCCTCTGGGAAGGCTTTCCATAAGATTTAGGAGTATGTTTATGGGATTTTTTGACAATTCTTCCAGGAGAGCATTTGTGAGGTCAGGCACTGATGTTGGACGAGAAGGCCTGGCTTGCAGTCTCTGCTCTAATTCATCCCAAAGGTGTTCTGTCGGGTTGAGGTCAGGGATCTGTGCAGGCCGGTCAAGTTCCTCCACACCAAACTTGCTCATCCATGTCTTTATAGACCTTGCTTTGTGTTCTAGTGCTCAGTCATGTTGGAACAGGAAGGGGCAAAAGTTCGGAGCGTGAAATTGTCCAAAAATGGCTTTGTATACTAGAGCATTAAGAGTTCCTTTCACTAGAGCTAAGGGGCCCAAGCCCAACCCCTGAAAACAACCCACACCATAATCCCCCTTCCACCAAACTTTATACCTGGCACAATGCAGTAAGGCAAGTACCGTTCTCCTGGCAGCCACCAAACCCAGACTAGTCCATCAGCTTCCCAGACAGAGAAGCGTGATTCGTCACTCTGGAGGACACGTCTCCACTGCTCTAAAATCCAGTGGCAGTGTGCTTTACACCACTGCATCCAATGCTTTGCATTGCACTTGGTGATGTAAAGCTTGGATGCAGCTGCTCGGCCATTGAAACCCATTCCATGAAGCTCTCTACGCACTGTTATTGAGCTAATCTGAAGGCCACACAAAGTTTGGAGGTCTGTAGCTATTGACTCTGCAGAAAGTTGGTGATTGTACAGTACACTTGCACATGAGCATGCGCTGTCCCCACTCTGTGATTTTACATAGCCTACCACTTCATGGCTGAGTTGTTCCCAATTACTTCCACTTTGTTATAATACTGCTATCAGTTGACCATGGAATATTTAGTAGTGAGAAAAACTCACAAATGGACAAGTAGCATCCTATAACGGTATCACATTTGAATTCACTGAGCTCCTGAGAGTGAAGCATTCTTTCCGAAATGTTCGTAGAAGCAGTCTGCATGCCTAGGTGCCTAATTTTATACACCTCTGGCCATGGAAGTGATTGGAACACTTGAATTCAATGAATTTGATGAGTGTCCTAATACTTTTGGCAATATCGTGTATCTAATCATTTTTCATAACTGCTTGTTGAGTATAGGGTTGCAGTGAGCATGGAGTGAGTTTATAAATGAAACAATTTGCTAAATTGCTGTATTGCAGAGAATTAAAAAACAACACGTGGAAAAATGGAAAATCACTTCTGCAATTTTTTCAGAAATAACATTATAAATATCCAAATTCAATTTCCCCCACTTGTCAATCCTTTCACATACTGTTGAAGTGGATATCATAAAACAAGACACTGCAGTCTGACCCTGAACTACCTGGTTACATATATTAAAATATAACTAAATATAGGCCTACATTGTGAATTCGGCTAGATGACTTTTCCCTGGGCCACATTCGTAAAACACATTGTCCTTTTATCTGCTTTGACCTGTTTTAACATGAGTTAATTTATCGTTTAATAACCTAACCTGTTCCCTTCCCAGCTAATGCGATGTTTCTAGGGTGGCAGTGTCCTTCAGGTCGCCTTCGCTAAGCCGCATTCTGATTGGCTCCTGTGTAGATCTCGTGGATCCTATTATCCCTTTGCGCACACGTTTATCCTGTCCTGTCGAGTGCATCTCAATTAACCTGGAAGTTAAAATAGCCTCTCCGGCAGAAACAAACATCAATTATTAAAACCACAATAAAGCCATCTGCGAATTACAATCCACAGAGTATTATCCTGACATCCTTATGACATACTGGTCACTATGTCGCTGAGAACGCTTCCTCTAATGTTTATCAATCTCGGCGGCGAAATGCTCTACGTCTTGGATCAGCGTCTGCAGGCGCAGGATGTCCCGATCGAAAAAGCCGCGAAAGGTAATTTCTAACTGTAGACGCATGACAACTTAGCGAGAGGTTCACTTCTGCTTAAATACATAATATGTATTTAAATAATATGTGTTGAATAAAAGCGGACATAACAGTACAGCCCCTCACTTGCCCTGTAAGCTCTATCTGGCTGAAATTATCTTTTATTTATATATATATATATATATATTTTTTTTTTTTTTTCTTTTTCTTTTCATTAATACATTTTAAGTTCACTGTTGCCTGAAGGTTCACTACTGGCTACGGTAGTTCGTGTAGCCCTCATACTTAAGTACTGGAATAGTCAACCTGGAAAGTTTACCAACCATCCTCTATTTTAAAAATGACCAGTTGCTTGGGCTGGTGCTGAGAGGAGTGAGGTATTGTCGTCAGACCCTCTGTAGCTTGTTCACTCCAGGCCACTGATCTGACTATATTTCAGTACTTTTAAACAGAGATTGGTAATTCAGACCAAGATTTTGTTTCAACCAACTAGTTGAGTATTAAGAGTCAGTCACAGAGTGCCCAACTAGTTGGTTGAAACAAAATCCTGGTCTGGATTTTAAATAACTATTAGCTGAATGGTGGCTTAGCACCAGTGGTGGCCATTTCTGGTCCAGAAAGTAAAAATCCAGGCCAAGATTTTGTTTCACCCAACCGGTTGAGCACTCTGTGACTCTTCATACTGAACTGGTTGGTTGAACCTAAACCTTGGTCCGGATTTTTACTTTCTGAACCTACAATATCCACCTCTGCTTGGCACCAGAGCCTCACGCCTCCCGGGTTCGAGGGTTTGAATCCTGGCTACATGCATATGGAGTTTGCATGTTTCATGTCTGTAACATCACAATACAGGCACTGGTTTGTGGTACTGCTGTCCTGAGCTAGGAGATCTTTAGTACCTTAGTCTTGTCATAGCATAGCTTTTGTTATCTCCTGGAAACTGACATCTCTTCCCATCCTTCCCTTTGTTTACACCCTCCACCACCGCCACTCTGACCAGCAGTCATTAATGATGTCATAAGTGCCCTCTTCAACAAGGCCTTTATGGAAGAGCTGTTTAAGCCTCAGGAACTGTACTCCAAATGCACCTTGAGGACAGTGCTACAAAGACTGGCCCACTCCTCCATTATAAGGCTACACCCTGCCAGCATGGACAAGGTACTGTCAGGGGCAGAGCCAGACCTTGGACAGTGGGGGGGCCAGAGTAGACCCAATGATTTTACCGGGGTGGCAATGGGGTAATACTTTGCCAATCAAGGAACCCCCAAGGTGTATTTTGCTGGGAGCCGGGTTCAAACCTTGCAAAAAATATGCTGGAAATATATG
>JAODKN010000046.1:8256304-8287394 GCA_026774425.1 Petrocephalus zakoni
GGCTTACTCACTGGGGGGTCTTTATGTGGCAGAAATGTAAAGCGCATTGAGACACTGTAATGTTGTGATAATGCGCTATATAAATAAAATTGCATTGCATTTTGGTGCTCAAAAGTGATCTGTGCAAACACACACTTGCATACCTATCTAAATGGGGGCCATCCATTCATTTCTGTGCAAAAAACCCTAATCTGAATCACGAAGCCCTACCCAGTTTTTTTTTATTGCAGACTTTTGACGTTGAGGTTATCTTTTTGGGGACCCAAAAAAATGTCCACATAAGGTAAAAAGTAACAGGTTTTTTATCCTATTGTGGGGACATCTGGTCCCCACACTGCAATAATTATATATTCACACACACTTCCAAACACATACATAAACAGGTCAATTATCAATAAGTGTCAATGATGGTTTAGCAGCTCGTACTTCAACCAAACTCCACACCATCCACTGTTGAGAGGTGATCAAGGTTTCAGTCTCCCTTCGTTGTACCTTCTGTCCTTGTAGACCTACATGCCCCTGTCTGACGGTCATCTACAGCTGATCAGACAGTCAATACTCATGTTTTTTCAAGACATGCATGTGCGGGTAAGTCTAGTCAGGGTCCTGCATGCGTATCTGTTGTAGAAGTTTCCTCTGGAGACTTGGTTCTGATATGAAGGGGGTGTATTTTCCACTTTGACTAAGAAACTACAAGAATTCAGCGCTACGTACAACCTCCCTTTTACTGTCTGAACAAGGCACACTCACACAAAAGTGTCGAGGCAGTGAGCACAGATGAAGGATTTCCTAGGGTAATTTTAAGGCCTTGAGGAAGAGTCTGCTTACTGCATAATTCAGAGATAATCACTGTCTAAGACTTTGCAGAACATTCTGTCTCTAGTTTTTGCACTTGGGCCTATGTTGGGATAAAATGGTACTCTGGTACCTGCTAGCCAAGGCTGGGAAAGAAAGTGAAACTCCTTATCTCGCTGGGAAGGGAAACTCCTTATCTCACTGGCCAAGGCTGGGAAGGGAAGGGAAACTCCTTATCTCACTGGCCAAGGCTGGGAAGGGAAGGGAGTATGAGTGAGGAAGGCAGCACTAAACACTAAGCAGTTCATGGCAGACAGTCTCTGCATTCTAGCTATGTTTATTAATATTCCTCAGTCTTCTCTTTGCTATCCTATCCATGCGAGTCCAAGCCTTCTTCGTAAGCCATGTGTCAAAGCTGCAGAATCATTGGCTGTAATCGTCTGTCCTTGCCAGCTGTCAGTCCTCCAGCGGGACCAGTTACAGAGCCCTAATGGACACTTTGTGCTGCATTTGGGGGGTCCTGTGCCGGCTGGGACTGAAGTTCCGGGTGTGATCAGGTGCATGTCTACCTGTACAAAGCGTTAGTCGCACGCAGGACTACACTCACATGCCATTTAGCATTCCAGCTCTTCATATGTGTGAAAGTCTGATCCACTGTCTCTGGCTTCCCCAGGCTGTTTCGGGCCAGACGTAGCGGCGAGGTGCGAAGGCTTTTTCCCACTCGAGGCACTTACTCCAGTGCCCTTCCAGAAGGTTCTTTCCAGTTGTCTGGAGACAGAGGCATTACCTTGGGCACAAATATGTGAGATCATCCATAATTCTGAGCTAATACTTACCATCCATTGACTGTGTCAGTATATGATTTGTGTTATTACTAAATAATTATTACACTTACATTGGGGGTGGTTAGCACTGTTACCTCATAACTCTGGAACCTGGGTTTGAGTCCCCTCCATGGCTCCATGTGTGTGGAGTTTGCATGTTCTCCCCATGCCATCATGGGGTCCCCCCCCCCACACACACAGTCCAAAAACATGCTGAGGTTAATTGGAGTTAAGAAATTGCCCATAGGTGTGCATGTGTCAGTAACTGATATGTGAGTGTGCCCTGTGATGGGCTGGTGCCCCATCCTAGGTTGTTCCCTACCTTGCACCCATAGCCTATAGGATAGGCTCTGGACCCCCGCAACCCTGAATAGGTCAAGTGGGCATAGAAAATGGACGAATGGTTGGATGTTATTGTTGAAACCCCTAAACTGCACTACTGGCAGAGAAATCATGAACAAATATAGTACCTGCAAGAAATGCATGATTAATGATGAAAGAACGTGGGATCAGTACATAACTGACATGTAGTTTCTGGTTAATTAATACATTAAGTAAGCGTGTACGGCTAGATTATTTGTGGCTCCTTAAGTAAAGAGTTACCAGCTTCTCTTCTGTCACATGATTGGCAGGTACAGCTCCCATCACCCAATGGGGACGCGAGTCTACGGCAGCCAGCGTAACAAGGTGAGGAGCGTCACTGGAACACTGCAGGGTTACATGCAGTAAGTCAGGGGGCCTGTGCTGTTGGGGGCAGAGATCTTTGGAACCTTGTGTGTTCTTGCTCTTGATAGGAGCACCGGCAGAGTCCGGTGCTGGAGAGAATTTGGTCAGGTGGCCACTTTTGGGAAACGGTTCTGAACTGTCTCTAGCTGCAAATGATCTTTTCTTATGATGATGTGATGGACTTTATGTGACTGACGCATGCCACTGTAGCATCAGTCTGACTAAATAGCAACACTTGTGAGGGTAATTATAGAACTGTGAGTCATACAGTTACTGAATGGTACTTGACTTCTTACTGCACGGATAAGAATCAGAGTGGAATTTTAATGTGTAGTTTAGTGAAAGTGGAATAAAACAAAGTCGACGATACCTCACTCCTCTCTTTATTGACATGTAATGGCTGATGGGCGCCCCCTGGTGGCCACTGGGCTCCAAGTAGCCCCACCTCTGCCTTGGTCCAGTCAGGACCATTCCTGATGTGTCCCACTTCTGGCTGCTGCAGATGAGCACAGCCCCTAACCCACTGGCCACGGAGGAGCTGAACCTGCTGGCCTGCTTGATGGGGAGCCTGGGGGAGCAGGACGTCGCCAAGCCAGGCATTCTGTTTCAGGTCAATCTCATGGCCACCGATGAGGAAGAAGAGTGAGTCTGTCAGCTGCCCCCAGTCTGCATGTGCCACCATCTTTCAGGACCACAGTACTCTGGTCTGATTGCAGCCACATGAAACATTTGGGGGTCATTTGTCTCCACAGAGATGCTGTGTTATCACGTTCTGAGGTGCTTTCGTCTGAAGTCATCAATATCAAGGCAGTCACGGTATGGGTTTAATGCTTGAGATTGAGACAAATTTATGTCACTTGTGGAATATGAGTATAACACTGAGTTTAAGACTGGAAATTACAGTTCAATGCTGTGAGCTGCTGAATGAGCTTAGCTCAGTACTTTCCACAGTATATACTCTACCGTAGTATTTTTGCACTACTGTGCTATATGTGGTATGGTTACTTGCACTAGTTTTAATATGGCATCTGTTATTGCACATGGCTGGTCGAGGTGCCTGAAAATTCTGTGGGTAAACAGACTTCAATCAGACATAAGATGGTCAGCTTCTAAAATGAGAACGTGCTAAATAATGTTCCACACTACAAAGCCTGTTCCCTTGCTTGGTTTCCAGGACAACGCGGAATTAGCTCGGATCATGGGGGAGTTCGCAGAAGATGGAGAGCCGTCTCGGGGTCCTCCCAGCAAAGAGGATGACTTCCTAGCCATACTGGATGGACTGTAGATGATGCTTCTCTGATAGGTGGTTTGTGAAGCATCTCTTGGAAAAGGAAGGTTTTCAAAGAACAGTATTGCGTTAATTAAAGGATTAGACTGCCAGTAGATGGGAATCTCTGCTGGGGAGAGCTGATATGAGGAGGTGTTACTCTGGGAAAGCTGCAGACCCCACATGACTTGATGATATTGATTCTCCTTATTCACTTGTGAAGAGATTTCAGCTTGTCTGATCGGACTTCAGGAGGAAAAATGTGAGATACAAAGATAACATGCTGACTCCACACACACACACAAACGCACATTCACTTACCTGCAGCTCCATAACCAGAACAAAATTTTATGGGGGGCCCAGCAACCCAACTGATGGGTCCATCTCCAAATATTTTGCCAAGCCAGGAGTAGTCATCAACCTCGTTAGATTTTTATGACCAGGGGGCTGAACAAAATCTGAGGAGGTGTTCAATCTCAGAATTAGTCACCTGCCTGATTGGTAACAAACCATTTTTTTTAATTGGGGCGTGCAAACCTGTTATTTTAATGCTACTGTGCCACCTGTTGTGGAATACTATAGGCCTACACTTGCATTTTGATGCATTAACTACCTTCATCTGCTATAATGGGGGAACATTACATGTATATTTATAGTTTATAGTATGTAACAATTTTGTGAAACAACGAACATGAAAAATAATAGTCATACGGCTATTACACTTGTTTTGTCCATCTTTTATGGGAAACGAAATATTCTGGGTCAATGAGCTGATTGGATCCTGAATTTTGTGTGTGATTGGTGAATTAGATGAACCGCAAAGGGCTCTCTTTCGCCACCCACTGGTGTAACTAGGTAAAAACTCAAAGTCGGTATGGCTAGTACAATTAAACTTTGAGTATAATATACAACAAATATGAGAAATCTTCCGTTATCTTAATATAAAAGGAGATTCTAACCCCATCTCCAGTGGACTTCATTTGAAGCTTCGAACAAAATTGTTTTTGATCACTGGAAGGCGCGGTTACGGCTAGCTGGATGACGTATAAATTTGGAGCCGGGTTTTGTAATGCGTCACCAGCCTGCGACAGAACGGGAAAGGGCGCTGTGAAATGTAAGGTTTCTTTTACTTCACTGTGTTATTAATAGAATTTACACCCCGGCTCTCTGCAGATCAAGCACGAATTTTCCGGGCACCGACAGAAAACAGAACTGTTTTTTATGGTGAAGTCGCCAAACTACCAAATGGTGGGTTACGATACGTGTATGTAACTAGTCAAGTTACTAAAACACTCAAGTAAAGTTATAAATGCATTGTATAGGTTGTATAATTTGCAATAAAACCCCATGCAGTCGTCAAAATGAACATTAATGCTTTTAAGGAAAATTTTAACGAAAAGCACAAAACGTGCAAACGATCTAAAAAGCAAGATCGACTGAATGATGATCTATCTTTCTGCATCTGTCCCAGACGTGATGGAGGTGACCCACTCCATTCGTGAGCGCACCATTGCCGAAAACAGCCTGGTCATACTCCTGCAGGGCCTGCACGGTAAGGTGACCACGGTGGAGCTGCGGGACGAGAGCTCGGCGCGGGGCCGTCTGGTCAACGTCGATGCCTTTATGAACGTGCGCCTGGAGGAGGTGGAGTACTGGGACCGGCGCGGACGACCCAGCAAGGTGTCGGAGCTGTTCATCACCGGCAGGAACGTCCGCTACGTCCACATCCCCGACCACGTGGACATCATGGAGACCATCCAGACCCAGCTGCAGAAGATCCACCGCATTCGCAACTTTGGGAGCGCGCACGGGGGCAGGAAGGAGTACGCCAAGAAAAGCAGCTGACACTCTGCGGCCCTAATTTTCCTTTGGGGGTTGACTACATGTCAGGGGTTTTTTTCCCCCCACATAAATCGATCGGATTAGTGTAAATGTAATACTGTGTTTCTTTCAGTTAAGATTGAGCGGGTGGAATTATGTTTTGGGATAAAAACTGAATTAGAAGAATACTGAATCACAATCCAGAAGGGGTCCAGCTGTTGTACCTTAAGTTGTAGCATTATTATTATTATTATTATTATTATTATTAATTGCTTGAAGAGGTGGAAGCAAGACAGCCTGCCCCGTGGGACCCTGCATCTCCTGTTCGAATAGACTTCCTCTTTGTGTTTAAGGATGTTTTGCAAAGCATATTAAACGCTTTGGACCTTTTTGATGACTGGGTTAGGTATTCGACCTAGTATGAACAGGGTTAGTCTTCTGTTTATATGGTGTACATTATAGACTTTAATTATTCTGTTTTCTGTGTTACATTATCTGTTAATCTGACTTTAAGATTGAAAATCTGATGAGATTGGACTGTCTGGCACATCTGAATCGATAATGGATGTATTCTCCTAGGCAGTCATAAAAAGTGCACAGACCAAGTGCAAATGCTCCATTTATCATGGATTTAATTCTTCAGTTAAGGTATAAAAAAGAATTACATTTTAGCTTTTAAGAGAAGTAATCAGGACCTCTATAGTACTGTATTTTTTTAGCTTTTACTGTTTTAATCCTTGAAGACCATGAACATGAGTGGAGACAAAACCTTTGCTGAATGGCTTTGATTCTGTGCCAGGGGTGTATACACAGCTCTCACTGCACTTATACAGGGATTAAATAGTAGGTTGTGGTAGGCCCAGTCCCCTATATTTCTACAGCATCTCCCAAAGGATGTGCTGGGTCATGCAATCATACACTTTCTTCATGTCTGCAAAGCGCGTGTGGACTGACTTTGTATATGCCTGCTGTTCCAAGACCCGGCCTGATTTGCCTTCAGACCGTAAGGCTTGGCTATATACAAAGTACTCACATTCTACAGTGCAATCACTTCGCTATATAAACTGGTAAAATGGATTATTTGCAACATACTTAATGCTTAATAGTAGCATCGCTTATGCAGAGTTTCTCATCTCTGGCCCTCGTGAGCCACCATTTATTGGTTTCTGGTCTAGCAGAGAAGCACTGATTTACAGAAGTTTTTGAATGCTGGCACCTTTATCAAAAGTGAGTTATAATTTTTATCCATTTTTACAGCTGGACGTTTATCTGGTGTAACATAAAAATCTGTGATACAGATGTACTACAGCAAACCCTTTCTTTATCATTCATAAAAACTAGTAATCACAATGAAGGATCACAGGTAAAACACCCTTTCATTAAGAAAAAAATAAAATGTCTTGAAGTAACCAAGAAGTATGAAAATAGTATATTTCCTTAGCAGTCATCTTTGGCAACTTAATTTTTTAACATTAGAAAATTAGACTATCCAAAGTCTGGATAGTCATGGTATGAAAGAATGAAAGTAACATTTTTCAAGGCACCCAAAGCGCTTTACAGAACCAATCGGGAGCCACTTCAACCAGCACCACTGTGTAGCACCCACCTGGATGATACGACAACAGCCGATCTATGCCAGTACACTCACCTCACAGTAGTTAAGGTGGTGAAGAGGCAGGAGAGAATTCAGCAGTTAGAGATAGGGGAAGATTAGGAGGCCAGATTTGAAAGGGCCACAGTGGGCAATTTTAGCCAGGACATCGGAATACCACCCCTATCCTATTGATGCTGAAGGATATTTTATGACCTCGGTCAGGATCTTGGTTTGACGTCTTATCCGAACACAGCACTATTTTTACACCACACTGCACTGGGGCATTGGGATCCACACAGGCCACAGGGGTGAGCTTCCCTATTGGCCACACCAATGCCTCTTCCAGCAGCACCTTTCCTAATTGGTCCACCATCCAAATACTCATCAGGCCAAGACGTTCTTGGCTTCAGATGGATTAGCTAGTTTGAACTGCAGATGATGTGGGTGCTGGCTGGAGTTAAGAAATAAAGTCTGATCATTAAGATTAACTCACGTTGAAGAGACATCCGTGAGAACAAATAAACGATAAATGACGGTATACATATAATGTGCATGTATGCAAGTGTTTTTAATGCAACTCCTACTGTACGTCATTTTACCAAAACAAAAACCTATTTCAGTGACGTTATGAAGCTGCCAGATTTAGCCGCGGAGAATTCTGGGAAAGGTGTTTCTTTTCAGATTGGTCTATTGTTAATCTCCAGTAGATAACTACGATACCCAAAAACCAACACGCCCCTAGGGCGCATGCTCAGCTCGAAGACGCTCGCCGAACTCCAGACGTATGTATGTAACAACAGGCAAGCCCATGGTCCGGGGCATAAGATATCTTTTTATGTTGCAGTAATGAGCTTAGGTCAAAGTTATTTTAAGTTAACCTCATAATGACACTTCTGCCTATTTTCCGTCCCTTGGCCTGTGAACACAGACGGCCGCCTACGGTTGTCTAGTGCGCCAGCTGTGGGTCTGAGTGCTAGCCGTGCACTTGTCTGCTGCCCCCATTAGCTCGGGAGGTGGCTAGCTAAATGCTCCTACTAACCTGACGCCTGCAGCCTCCTCTGCGTCGCCGGGCTAAGCCGTGGGTCTCGGCGCGGTCTCGTTAGATGGGCAAGCCGCTGCGCGAGTAGGCGGTTCAGTAGCTAGTGCACGTTTGTTGGAAAGGAAGAAGCGACGAGATGTGGCAGAATGTGGGTCTGACGCTGCTGGTTATCGTGGCCACGCTGGTGTGCGTGCTGCTCTTCATGCTATTCGGTGAGTAAGGGACACTAAGCCGGATAAGCGCCTCGCGGCCGCGGGCTACGCGCCGTGGATCCTGTTTATGTATATATTTTCCCCCACTTGCTATTTGTGCTTGGTTAAGCCGTGTGAGTTACACTGAAGTGATTCTGAGCTTGGAAGTTAAGCGGTCAACACTGATTTGTGGACGCAAGACTCGGGCAACTTGAGTCACTGTTTGTAAATCTTGCCGAAATACAATGGCACAGAACTGTGAGAAATGACTTGGGTGTGTTCTGCTTCGTCCTGCTGTACAGCTTTTGCCCTGTGTGTGTGTCCTTATTACACGTTTTCTTAAACCATGACTTACAGCTGGGTCGTGTTGATCGATTGCTTCCCATTCCTTGCACCCTTATTCCCTTTAGGCTGGTATGTAGTTTGGCAGCTCTTCCTGTCCAAGTTCAAATTCCTGCGTGAGCTTGTGGGTGACGCTGGACCAACCCTCGGCAGCCCCGAGCCATCCCAGCCAGAAGTCGAGCGACCTTTGCCCGCCACACCTCGCCATCGGCTCAAAACTACCCGTCAGAGAATCGTCCCTCAGGAGGAGGCCAGCTAGAGGAACCTTCCTCACCATAGACAAGCCTCATCCTCCTCACCCAAGTCTTACCCATAAGCTGATTCCACCCACTATTGTAACAGGCTGACAGGTACTGGGAAACATTTTGTGCACTACCCAGTGTCTTGGTGTACCAGGCCAGCCTCATGCTGGTATACCTCGCATTGTATGCCACTCTTTCATTGGCTCCATAGGTCTTGCAGCCTGTGAGATGATTGGCTGTCACAGTACATGTGTGTGCCTGTGGCTTAGTTTGATGCAAAGTAACAGAATTACAGAATTGTGGTCCTTTAGATAATGTACTGGCACAGGAGAGAAGGCAGACGAAGGTACAAAAACCTGGAATCAAAGCTTGAGTCACCTTTTGTTTAATGAATTTGTTTGATTTCTCTGGTTATTTAAAAGTGCAATGTAAAAAAAAAAATGTAACTTTCTGGTGAGAGGCAATGTTCTAAAACAGTTGGCTGCCACTGAGTTGGAGGGCACTCACCGGTGAGGCCCACTCTGGTGTCCTGTTACCTGACTGCTTGGCTGTGGTCCTAAGGAGTTCCTGACATGGCCCTCTATGTGTCTATTAGGGGGACCTCTATGTGGGTGGCTTATGTAGAATTTCATTACATGGCATCTGGGTAAAGCCTTGTAAACAGCTGAGTTTACATGTGGTTGGTCGCTTTATTTTATTTTCAGTGTGGTTTTAATTGGCCATCATAATAAATATTTCGTACAAACTGTATCATTTTTATTTATGCAAACATGGAGCCCTTAGTGTGTACTGACTTGCTACAATTAATTTCTCATCCAATTCAAATTACAAGTGCAATTATTTCATAAATGTTGATTTAAAAAAAAATCCAATAAAGTTGTTAAAAATTAATAATTTTCTCATCCAAATGTCTTACACTCAAAGTAAATTACATCCTTTTTTTGAAATCTCTTCAAAATTGAGACATTTTGATTATCCACATTTGTTTCTGATCACTTCCTAGAAGTCTTTGCTGTTGTGAAAGGGTACAATAGTAGAATGCATAATGACAACATGTGACGATGTGGCCACATGCCCAGGAACAAGTGTCTAGAATGCATATTTCATAATGTAGATCCTCGTAACATTTTGCATTAACATGTGCTGCTGTATTAGGGACTTACCAGGTGGTGGCAGAGCTGTCACACTACACATACCACCATGGTAAACCATGTCAGTGTTCTTCACAAACCAGTTCAGCACTTCATATCAGCCACATGGCAGCGTATGCTGGTGCACAGTGCGTCTTGCATGCCGTAGTGCTACCGATGGCTGTCCTGGCTGGCTTAAGCAGAGGTATGCAAGTGCCATTGTGTGTGTGTTTGTGCGTGAGGCTGTGGCATTTAGCCTGCAGTTGTGAGGACAGGGAGCTAGAAGCCTTCAGCAGAACTGAAAATGGAACTTCAGAACCCACTCAAGCCTGACAGGAAATAGCTGTGGTAAGCCAAGGAAATGACATCACCTTGTTGCTACTTTTAAGGCTCTTTTAATAGCAAGTCTCTGCAGCATTAGCCTCGCTTCAGACAGGACCAGAGAATGGCCTTACGGGACCATCTGCTCAGGCAGGTGGGACTCATACTCACCTGGAGTCCTCATTAATACGACACACATGCTTCCAGGGGGCCAGAAAGCATAAACAATGATAATCTATGATAGTGGATAAGAGCCTCAATGCCCTAAGCCACGTATACGTACAAATGAAAATAAACACACTTAAGGTTAAATCAGCCCTTTACTCTCATAATTACTAGAGGGAGAGCAATTATTTACACTGGCCCACAACCCTGACCAGCAAAAGCAGTTACAGGATGGATGGATGGACAGACAATTCTCATTAGAAACTGTGAAACGGGCCTTGTAAGGTGCTTAAAATTGGACTAAAACAGGAATGTTGTACAAAAAGCTGCCTTAAAAAGAGAATTTACATCTATATAATGATGATTACTAAAAAAGTCCTATTTACAAATCAGAGCCATGTACAAAAGCATGCGGACGTGCGGGACACAGGAAAGGTCAGGTAGCGCGCTTCACGATTCAGCCATGTGGAGGAGCTGTGCCTGGAACTGCTGGGCGAGGTGTGACAGGACAGCAACGCGGTCCACCATTTCCTGAAGTGGGGCTGTGTTGGGGTAACGGAGGGCGGCCATCTTGGTGGCTCCCACCACTGCCTTCAGCATCTGGCAGAGCGCGTTGCTGCCGTCCAGCGCACGCTGCGCCACCTCTGGCATGGCGGCCTGCCGCGACAGCGTGTCCCCAATGAAGACCAGCTTGTGGGCACTGAGGATCACCAATTTGCTGTGTGCCACGAAGACCCGTGGCGGCTGGCCTTCGCGCACGCAGGCGAAGAACGCGTCCACAGCACTGAGAAGTGTGTCAAAGTGTGTCCCACACTGCTCTGAATAGAAACGCAGAAGCTGCCGGTCCCGCCCACACATTGGGGCCCCACCCACCATGGAGGTGGGGTCAGCCACTGAGTTAGGTGAAGCTGCCTGCTGGCCAATCTCATTTTCCACTGGTTTAGTCACTTCCACTGGTTTGATCACCTCTTGCTCCAACTTCTTTAGCTGCTTGAGCTGTGATGACAAGAAAGAGGGACACCACATTGTTTTAAATTGCTAGATTGTGAGCCTTTGAGGCTACTGCCAAAAGTATTGGGATGCCTGCTTTTACACACACCTAAACTTTAATGACATCCCATTCTTAATACATAGGTTTTAATAAGAACATGTCCCACCCTTTGCAGCTATAACAGCTTCAACTCCTTTGGGAAGGCTTTCCACAAGGTTTAGGTGTTTATGGGAATTTTTGACCCATATCTATCGGGTTGAGGTCAGGGCTCTGTGCAGGCCAGTCAAGTTCCTCTACACCAAACTCGTTCTTCCATGTCTTTATAGACCTTGCTCTGTGCACAGGTGTGCAGTCATGTTGGAATAGCAAGGGGCCAAAGGCTTTGTATGCTGCAGCATCAAGAGTTCCTTTCACTGGAACTAAGGGGCCCAAGCCCAACCCCTGAAAAACAACCCCACACCATAATCCCCCTTCCACCAAGCTTTATACTTGGCACAATGCAGTCAGGCAAGTACCGTTCTCCTGGCAACCGCCAAACCCAGACTCATCTATCAGCTTGCCAGACAGAAGCGTGATTTATCACCCTGGAGGACACGTCTCCACTGCTCTAGAGTCCAGTGGCCGTGTGCTTTACACCACTGCATCCGACACTTTGCATTGCACTTGGTGATGCAAGGCTTGGATGCAGCTGCTCAGCCATGGAAACTCATTCCATGAAGCTCTTTGTGCACCGTTTTTGAGCTAATCTGAAGGCCACACGAAGTCTGGAGGTGTGTAGCCATTAACTCTGCAGAAAGTTGGCAACTTCTGCACACTGTGCCTCAGCATGCACTGTCCCCGCGCTGTGATTTTATCTGGCCTACCACTTTATGGTTGAGTTGTTGTTGTTGCCAATTGCTTTCTCTTTGTTATCATACCACTAACAGTTGACTGTGGAATATTTAATCGCAAGGAAATATCACAAATGGACTTATTGCACAAGTGGCATCCTATAACTGTACCACGCTTGAATTCACTGAGCTCCTGAGAGCGACCCATCCTTTCACAAATGTTTGGAGAAGCAGTCTGCATGTCTAGGTGCTTGATTTTATACACCTATAGCAATGGAAACGATTGGAACACCAGAATCCAATGATTTGGAGGGGTGTCCCAATACTTTTGGCAATATAGTATATGTACAGATTACGAAACCCCACCTGCTGGCTGATTTTGGTACTGCGTGCTTGCAGATTCCTTCAGTTTCAATGGCCATTCTAATGAACATCAAGCCATCGGTTTTGATACACAAGCAGGGGCACAGATGGAGTGGGGGAGATGGCGTAGCATGTCCCCCCAAGTTACACAGAAACCCTGATCCAAAAATAACAAGCCTTTGGTAAGTACCATCCCCAAACAGGGTTGGATACTGTGATGTTTGAACTCATCAAACCATGTTGACCATCATGAGCTACTCATAGCATGTGTTTACTGCAGGTAGGAGTCCACTCACACACATGTGTGCATCCCCATGCCCGTACACACATGTTCACTGTTTGGTCCCCGCCACTTCAAAAATCTCTCCTGCGTCCCAATGCATTGTGGTTATTTAAAACCCAAGTTGGCCCACCTGCTCCTTCTCCAGCTGCAGCCTCCCTTGTTTCATGATGTTCTCCTTCTGCAGTAGTGCCTGTTGCTGTTGTTCAAACTCCTCCTTACCCTGTCAGTGGAGAAAGCCCAGAAAGCCATGTTTAACCTAATGACTGTCCACCATGGGATAATTAGCCTTTAGCTACACCACTCTCATACCCATGATAAGAAAACAACCCTACTATGATAAAATCTAATCACTGCTCAATGTATTTCGTACAATTAGCAATTTTATTGTAAAAAATGACAGAAATCATTATAAACTAGTACAAAACAAGAGCACGACTTTTTGTTCTTCATCTGGACTTTAGTAAATGGTAACATATACGCGTACTGAACTCATGCTCATGGAAGTTTTACTTACACAAACGTTGTGAGAACTGAATGAAAAATGATTGGTTTAGAGAGATATCCAATCAGATCTTGTGTCAGATGACAGACCAGCCAATAAAATGTCTCGGTTCCACTACTTCTATTTGCTTGGACCCACCTTCTCTACAATCAGATTGGTTGTCTCCCTGAACCAGTCATTTCTTGTTCTGCCCCCAGAACATGTTTGTGTAACTAAAACTCCCAAAAGCAAAACTCACAGTCCCAACTAGGGCCACATAAAAGGTTATGATATATAATGTATATGGCAATAGTCAAAATGCCCAGTAATAATATACACAAGTTCCCACCTGAAGGTGGACATAGTCATAATCCTCCATCCAGCTCTTCACACAGTGTTCCTGGGTGGCACCAAAGTCGTCCTTCTCCTGTTCCAGGGGCAACGTTACAGGGAAAGGGCGGGTTGAGTCCAGGTCTAGATTGGGGGCATGGGCATGGTTCATAGTGCTGAGGCCATGACCCTCCTTAACCAGCTGGTTGTCCACCCTGCACTGTGGTGCACTGTGAGAGGGCCCTCTGCTGGACAGAGAAAGACCCTGCAGGCCATCTGTCACATCCCACGAGCGAGAAGGTGGCACCCCTCGTGGAATATCATATACATCCTTTTGGCTGCTGGCGAACTGCTGATGAATAGGAGGTACGTCATAAACGCTGTTGCTGCTGCTCACGGGAGCGAGACCAGGGTAGCTCGGTGCAAAGGGTTGTGCTCCTGTAGGGGGTGGAATGTCGTATACATCCTCGGGCTTCCGCTTGTGTGGCTGGGGAAAGTCGTAACTGTCCTCTTGAGGGATTGGGTTGTTCTTGCATGGTGGTATAGAATATACCTGCTGAGAAGAGAAACTGTCACACACAAGCACAGACACCCTGTAACAGCCATTACATAAGCTCTAACGCTGGCACACAGTTGGCCCCTGCCTTGCTCGACTTGACTCTGCAGGCTGTAGTTTGTGGTGTGACAGATTTCCACTCAGCACTGGATGGACTTTCTGTCCAAACATGCGAGTTACAGCATAAACCCGTTTGGTAGGCATGAATTTCCAACCTATAATAAGGCTTCTGACGTGCACGCTGCACGCCGTAAAAACAGAAACAGTAACAGTGGGTTCAGCGGCAGCGGTTTCAGCAAGGCCTTGACAACCCACCACCGCCAAACCGAGATGAGCTCCCTTACAGGGCCCTCTGGGAGATCTTACAGTCTCTCACAGTCGCTCCCCTCCCAGTCACACTATTTACAGGGCCATGCCCCCCCCTCCCCCACCCTCGAGACACCTTTCCTCACAGCGAGGTAGTGCGACTGACATACTGCGATGCTAAGAGTGCCCCACATTCTTCAGGCTTTTCTCAAGCTGGGTGACGGTGACCAGGCTGTGCTGCGAACAGGCACATCTGGAGTAATCATTTCTTCACTAAAACCACAAGGATAGCAGTTCCTTTCTAGTGTGGCCCTGCTCTTGTGGTTACCATGCTTGACACTTGGCCTAGGATCACATACCCCTTGCATTGCTGGAGGAATGTCATACAAGCCTTGTGGTTGAGGATCCCTGTGTTGTCCGGGGAAAGTGGGTCCCATCTGCTTCCCCGGGGGAATGTCATACACCTGTAAACAGAAAGCACTGCCTCAGTAAAGCCATAGAGCCTACCGCTTAACACAGAATGTCACCCAATTATCTGATCTGCATGCACTAACCAAGACGTTTAACCAAGTGAGACACAGTAGCGTCAAGTAACGTTATCAGGTCCAGAGGCAGCACGAGGCTGATCTGCTCGGCTAAGGCACTCACCCCCTGGGCCCTTATTGGTGGCACATCATAGAAGTCCCTCTGTACTTGCGGAGATGGCTGGTAAGCATAAGACTGGCCAATTCGCTGGGGCGTCATAACCTGCTTGCACCACAGACAAGAGGACAAGCAGAGCTTCAGCTCATGTGGAGCTGCTGAGACCCGGAATATTCTCCTCATCCTCCTTCATACATGTCTAAATGCTGATGAAATTACAATATATTCCCCGGGCCGCCCATTATCACCCCCTACCCCATCTAATCCCTATTCCACCCACACCTTTCAACCTCTGTCTCTAGCTCACCTACATACTCTCCCCACCTTTCCAAAAAAAAAACTGTGTGAGATTTGTTTCAATGCAATCAGGTTCACCACTATGCAGCACTGCTACATTTTTGGTGCGATTTTGTCTAAAAATTATATGTATATTATTTCCAGATCTACACCCATACAATGGGTCTGCAAAATCTGAAAAAGTATTGTTAAATACTTCTTAAGTTATCACACTAACGAGTTTAAGTGTCTGTGGAGATGGCACCAGCAGTGGCAGACCAGTCCGAAGACCATATGTATTCCCCATCTAGGGAACACAATTACTCTCCTTGTCTTATGACGTCTTTTGGCACTTCCAGGGTTAAAGGGTTGTGACTGCCGAACAATGGTTTTGAAATGTCCTAATTGTCAGACAAATAAATCCGAGCAGCCCTTTGTAACCTTTTGCCTGAGGACATCATCTCAAGGCCATCACCGAAGCTAAGGAGCACAGGGCTTCTGCCACAAAGTGTCTTGGGTCACTCCGGGACTTTTCATTGAGCCAGAGCGTTGTATGTCAGCCAACACGATTTGTTAGATTTGCAGGGGGCACTACTGTTGTATTTCTAAGCAAGATAATTCACCATCATTGTCAACATCACCATCGTTGTCAGCACCATCCAGGATTGAAACAAATGTTGAGGTTGCAGATCAGGGCAGCAATGAGGGAAGCAGGTGACTATGGGCCAGATACAGCAAGGGGAAAGGGGTGAAAGGGAGTTTTCGTAAACAACTCATACAAGTTGGTTCCTAGTGTCTTCATGATTTGTGGCCAATTAGCTCTATAGAAAAAATCTTCCATCTTCAGTATAGTGATACAAATTTGGCTGGAGCATTTGCTTTGAGACTATTTTCAAATAGTTAATCATATTCTGAGTTAATCATAAACCCAAGCGCTCTGACTCAGGGGCAACACCTACTATATTTGCAAAAAGAGAGCAGGCAAACAAGCACTTCCTGTGTGGTCTTTGATGTGTCTGAATATCCTGAACACGGCCCTAAATTTCAGATCTCACTAGAAGGTCTCCCATATCAGAGAATCATTATTCAGAGTCTCCCTCGAACACACTCATTTCTTTGTGGATGAACCATGTGGTCATGTTCGTACCTGAACCCAAATGATGAGAAGAACAGCTTAAACTGGACCACAGGGAAAGCAGATCTGAGCTCCGAAAATTGGACTGAAGCGGAAGTTCCGAGTACCACTCTCAGGGGACCACGGGGCTCGTTTGCCATGGATGAATGGCGCCACGCTGCTGAATAGTAAGCCTTTATAGCCGAGCGTCGGCAAACTGAGAATCCCTCAGTTTGCCATTAAAGTCAACAGGCAAGTGCCATGGTTACGCAGGGGCAGTAACACCACCACGTCAAAGCTGACAGCCACGCTGCCCTCTGCATGCCTCTCGCCCCGACAGCACCCACTGTGCCAGTGCCTGTGCCAGAAAACTCTGGCCGAGTGTGTCCCTCGTGAAAGCTGCTTCTCTCTGCCTACTGTATATTATTAAATCAAGTCAGAATTTGAGCCCATTTTAGAGTAATGGTGCATCCATGAGTCCCACCACAGGTAATCCCAAAAACTTACACAACCAATACAGACATTTGCACATACAAACTCTCAGTGGCATTTTACAGCAGCCCATTTGTGTCCCTTACCTTCCCGGGTAACCCCTCGGCAGACCGCCCGCTGCACTGGGGTACCTGGTACACGTCCTGCCCTTGAGGGACCTGGTACAGCCCGTCCTGCCTCACTGGGCCCTTCGGCTGGCCAACGGGGTCTGAATGTGCCACCCCCAGCGTGGGTCCCACGAGCAGCTTGAGTCGGTTCCCGGGTGCGATGCCCTGCCGGCCGTGGAGCGAGCAGAGCCACCATCCCTCCACGCCGCCCGTGTTCTGCTCCAGGACGGTGAGGATGTCCCCCTTGCGGAAGGCCAGTTCCTCTGGGGACTCAGGGACATTGTCGTAAAGGGCTCTGGCCATGAGGCCCTGGGGAAGAGCGGGACAGAAGCGTGTTATCAGAGGCGAGAGTCCACATGCAGTCTGTGTCACAGGGCCCAACTGGAAGGCTGCTCTGAAGTGCCCAGCTAACAGAAACACAAGTTTCATGACAGCTTTTGGTTATATTAATTGCTTCAAATGATGGGGCTCAAATCTCAAACAATTTATAACCAGCAGAGAAGATTTTCTGTGTTCTCTCTGTGCTCTTGCCCATGTATCAAAGCCTCTACCCATTTATTTCCATGCAGAGTTCACCACTACTGTCCACTGTGGGGCTTCCTGCTGAAACAGGGCCGATCAGCTCCACCCAACACACTCACCCACAGGCCGAGCGAAGAGACGTGCTCTCTCACACCTCACAGTGACACGTCAAGGCCCAAATAGGGTCAAAGTGCCAGCAAACATGCCTCAGTGAGTCGCTTTGCGCCGTGACGGAAACGACAGTCGCCACCAGCGGTAACACATATCCCTGTTTCCGGCCAATCAGGCAACACTCCCTGGCTGGACAGTGAAATGCTGACTGACATTTATCTTCTGCTAACACATAAGTGTAAACAATGTGCCTCTCACTTTACTGGGAAGCTTACATCAAGTGCCATGGGGCTTTGAAGTAATGCTGTTGACTGTAGCTATGTCCGGGGGATTCTGTATAAGAGTTGCTTGGTTAAGGATGAAAGGCATTCGCATTTTTATGCGAGGCACAACTAGCAGCCTGTCAAAACCAGAATCAATCCCAACACTAAACTCTGCTACAGGATGCAACCGTTTCCTGGGTCATTTTTAGACCTGGCTTCCAGAGAATTTTGTCACAAAGTTGCGGACGGGTGACAGCAGTGTATTTGAAAGATGGAGTTTTAGAGAAATAAAGAAAGACTTCATAGCAGACACTGTTAGCAGAGTACTCATCATCCTATGAAAAAAGGGAACCTTTGAATCCGTATGACTGACCAAAGTAGGCGCACAGGCAGGCTTTGTGTGGCAGTCGGTTGAACAGAATGTATAAAAAAAGCCATAAAACTATGACCGTATGTGCACACCTACACACTATGTAGGGGCCAACTCGCTTAGAGGCAAGTCACCGTGGTGACTGACTCAATACACGCCAAAGGAGATTTCACAGAAAGTGTGTGCCCGATTCCGCATGACAGTCTCTGTGGCCAAACACCCTACACCCTACGTCAGGCTTCCCAGAAGCAAGTCTCTGGCATCACTCCCCCCCCGTGCCCCCACACGCAGAGCAGGGCCCCGTAAGCACACATTACACTCAGGTGCTTATCTCCTGCCCCCTCCCACAGGCTCCCACTGTCCTGGTTGGCAGTCATGACTCAGCTCTCTGGAAAAAAGGGCATATTTTGCTTCCACTGAAGCATGAACCACAGCAGATCCGCTTCTTACAAAGTAATAAAAACCACGTCGGTGCAACAAAGAAAACCTACAGCGACCGAATCACAAGCCCTACTTGAAAAGCTGGAGCCAGAAATGCACTGCAGCATGTTGAAATGGCCCAGTTTGGCACAGACTTTCCTCTATACTGGTCCCAGTGAGGAGACCAATATTTATGGGCAGATTTACTGGTCCCATTAGGAAAACAGTCCACACACAATGGCACGCATAAAAATTACTAATGGCTGGCCCTTTACACAGCTCCCTGGTTGCAATATGCTAATGGAATAAAGTGGGAATTGAACCCCACAGAGGGGTAGGGAAAGTAAAGCCAATCACATCTACTTATCATCATCAGAAACCTGGCTTATGGCAGGAGGATGCTGGGCTGCAAAGAGGATGTGTATCAGGTAGCAAAAGGATCTGAAGGGAGGCCTGCTGAGGAGGTTGTGCTTAGCTCAACCACTGCTAGAGTCAACAAGCATCATCAGGCAGCAAGAATGTTACAGTGTGGCCCACACCATGCAGTGCCATGTCCATGATGCAGTGTGACCTTCACCATGGAGTACCATGTCCATGAGGCAATGTGACCTTCACGATGCAGTGCCATGTCCATGATGCAATCTGACCTTCACCATGCAGTGTCATGTCCATGATGCAGTGTGACCTTCACCATGCAGTGCCACGTCCATGATGCAGTGTGACCTTCACCATGCAGTGCCACGTCCATGATGCAGTGTGACCTTCACCATGCAGTGCCATGTCAGTGATGCAGCGTGACCTTCACCATGCAGTGCCACGTCCATGAGGCAATGTGGCTTTCACCATGCAATGGCATGTCTATGATGCAATGTGACCTTCAGCATGCAGTGTAATGTCTATGATACAGTGTGGCCAACACCATGCAGTGTCATGTCCATGATGTAGTGTGCCCTTCACCATGCAGTGCCATGTTCATGATGCAATGTTACCTTCACCATGCAATGGCATGTTCAAGATGCAGTGTAACCTTCACCATGCAGTTTGACCTTCAGACAGCATGAACTTCATAATACATTGTAACTTTCACAGTGCCATTTTAATCATGAAGTATGATCACAAAGTAATCCATAAATAATGTGGGCTGCACTATAGAAGGCAATTAGCCAGTCAAAGGAGTGCAGCAACTACATGCACCAAAAACTACAATACTTCTTTCTTAAATTGTCACTTATGGCCATTTGTGTCATTACACAGTGCTAGGATGTGAATGTCTAACAATTGCAGGTTTCACCTAGTAAGAAACACACATACAGCCACAAACAGTCAGAAAAAGACAAAAGACAGTCAGTCACATACAGCTCTGTGTTCCGTTGAGTGTTACACTCCTCTCATCCCAAGCAGACCTTCGACTATCCATTTCTGTATCCCAATAGATTGCACATGTACAAAATTTAATCAAAGAAAAGTACGCCCTCTTAAAAAAGAAAATAATTAGCCGCGAGGTTGAAATAATTCACTAATTTGAGGAAGATTATCATGCTGAAGGTGTCCTTTAACCTCAAAATCATGGGTTACAGATTTCCTTATAATAAACACTCCATGTACTTTTAGAACAAAGGCAATAAAAAAGCCTGATAAGCTGGCATATTTGCCTGACACCGGGTCCAGAAAGGCCCGGCTCCTGCTACGCAGCGACCTCTTTGAGGATGATTTAAAAGCCCCAGAGCAACCCATTCACACGCAGGGTGCAATCCCAGTCCAGAGAGGTTAAGGCACCCCGGGACCTGGTGCCAGCTGCCCCGCATTCTTCAGATAGCGCACGGACAGACAAAGGCGTTCAGCCGCCTGCCGTAAGTAGGAAGGCGATCGCACTATAATTGCACGCATCAGTGTATTAATGACGACGCAACTTATTACTGCAGTTTCCCTCGAGGCCAATAACATCACTCCTTTTAACAGGCAATTTCTCTGCACAGTAATGGACAAAAAAATACATTTTAGATTATCGATGCAAAATACATGAAGAAGTTGTATTATTGTCCATTAGTTAATGCTTAATGTGGTTAAGTGCGAAGAAGCGCGCGGTCGTTTGTTACTAAGTGGTTCTTCATTAACGATTAATGAAGCTGGGTGTCACGCGACCGTCTTTTTTTCTCCCCAAACTAAATCTTTCTCGCTCATTAACAAATTCTATCGAGCGATCGGCATTATGGTACGTGCGACAGGAGAAAAATCGGCGTACACGGTCTGATTAATGAGCTTTCGCAGTGATCAGCACATCGGACCCAGAAGGACCCTTTAATGGTTTGTTTACACGAGTTAGAGCATCCTTCCGAGCGGGCATTGCTGGCAGGTCAAGTTCCGACTCCCCCCCCCAGTAATCGACAATAACCCTTCCCAACTAAATCGAGTTACCAGTTGTTAATGTTAATCCGCATCACTTTCTGCGATCTGCACGTCACACACAAGAGACACTTAACCTGTTTCTTCACCACCATAGTGACCTCGTTTACACTGGAACACCAGAAAGCAGCATTTTTTGTGGTGCACAGTCTGATCGCGTAGAGCACAAAAGCACATGAATCCTCGGACGCCACATCACGCATAAAAAGCCGATTAAAAGCCAGAGCTCCGGAGGCGGGGGACTTACTTCATACTTCATTTTGAGCGCCTGCGTTTGATGCTGTCAGTGAGCCGAGAACCGATATCCGCTCGTTTCTGAGAAAGCATCTGAAGGTGACGCGGTGTGTCACTAAAGACCGAGCTGGAAAGTTCAGCCCCGTCTCATGTCGAGTGTGGAGACGCTTCCCCCGGCGAAAGCGCTCCAAAAGTCGCGATCCCAGGACGCTGCACTAATTCTTGTTCTCGCTGTGAAGGAATGCGTACACTCCAGGTCATTTACATGTCCGCCTCGCCATTGGTCAGGGCGCTTCTAAGTCCCGCCTCCCGTCCGTGACGTCACCACACTGACGCGGACAAAGTTTCCTTTTTATCAACTGTGTCATGTCTTCGGTAAAAAAAAAATAATAATTATGGAGTGGAACGTAAAAAAGAAACAGCTTGTGTGCTTTATGCAGAATTTATGGAATGCAGGCTTTGTACTCTTGTGTTTATATTAGGCAAAAAATTCTCTTTCTCAAGTGCCTTACAAATCTTCTTGTTGTTTATGTTTATTTATTGTGGAGTATTTCAGTTAGTAAATACCTTAGTTTCCATTAAAGAATTTCAGGAAATGTTTTCAAATTTAAAGTAATGTGCTATCTATCCCTGTCCCAGACCCACCAGGGTCAGAATTATTCCGGCAGTAAGTTGTGGTCAAGGATCTGCTGTAGGCTCACTGGGGACTGAGGGTTAGATTGAGCAAGCAGGATGTGAGTGGAGAGCTTGATGCAACAGCTTTTATTGCAGAAATGTGTTGCAGGCATGCACACGTACGCATGTGTGTGTGCATATGTGTGTGTGTGGACTTCAAACTGAATCCATAGGCAAACATGCAGCAGGCCCCTCATTCATAAAACATATCCGCTGAGGTAACGTATCCTCTGAGGCCACATTCCTGCACAACATGATGCAGTTCTGCAAACTGTGAGGCCCTGCCCCACCTTCAGCAAATTATCTGTTGTTATAGTTAAGTTCCCCACATTTACAGCGTAGCTGCTTCTTTGATGATGATTAGCACAGAAGCCAGCTTGCACAGCACACAGGACTAATGGCCACCTCAAAATATTACAGAATGAAAACTAATGAACAGATAAAATACAGCCATATAGATTTTGTACCTGAACTACTCAAATAAGTATGATGGAGATAGTGATATGAATTGTTACTGGTAAACGGATTAGGAACCAAGCTCTGTAATAGATCCCAGTGTAGGAAGTGCACCATCTGCACTGTTATTTCTATCAGTTGTCTCTGAAACTGGTTGGCATGGTGAGGTACAGTGAATGTGGGCACACCCAGTGTCTGGTAGCCGTGTGCACTGTGGAGGCCTGCTGTGTCTCTTCCTCTGCTCCACCCATGTAAGGTTCTGATCCTTCTGCATTTCAGGAGTTGGCCATCACAATTTTAACCCTGGGTTTGTTTTTAAATTAACAGCTCGCAGATGGGCCAGATACAGTCCAGCCGTTTCCTTTTTTTTCCTTCAGTTAACGCTGTTGAGAAAAAAAAAAATGTAATCAGACTTTGCACTCCAGGACGTTTAAGTGTCTTAATGTTATTTCCTTTGCTAGCATAGTTTACGAAGCGTTATTGCTTTGCTCTCATTTACATAGTGAGTAGCAGGGTGTGGGGCTGTTGTCTTGGTTGGTGAGGCAGCAGTTTCAGTGTACCCTGTTCACAGTCTGCAGCAGCCTGGCCATGCTCCCCACAGAGCCTGCGCTAATGAGAAAAACACAGGCTGTGTTAGCCTTGTTCTAACAAGAAAAAAAATGAAAGTGTCCTAATTTACGAGGGAAATAACAACAACAGGAACGACTGTGCTCCTTCTAACTTGGCGTTTGGGCACGAGGCTTAACAAGTGCTGATTCTCTGCTAAAAGCAAAAAAAAGCCAGAACTTCTAAATGTTCCTGCTGTGCTAAGGAGCAGAGGACAGGCCAGACCTTTGTTGACAGGGCAAGGCTGAGTCTGCACCTATCACCATGGCATGGGACCAAGCAATTTTGCCAAATGCTAAAATAAAGATACCTTATGGCAGCTCTGTGTTAAGAATGCTAGCAGGTACAAGAAGAAAAAAAACTATGAACCAACAAAGTATCACCACCGTATTGTTACTTTATTCGTGTATGCTGTGTATAGGTGTGGAATAAGAATAAGAGATGGCATGTAAACAGGAAACTGAATACTTGAAAATGAGAATGAGTGAGTTTTGCATATTCTTAGCTTTCCTGTTTAGTAACTCCCATGTTCACTGTGACTGTATTAACAAGTCTTCACAAGGGTTGACTGTCACTGGGAAAGCAGGGTAAAGTGAGCAAAAGCTGAGGTCTCACATCATCTTCAGAGCTGAATTCTGCTTAAAAACTTGACGAAACCAGACAATGAGGCGTGGGGTGGGATGGGGTGGGTGGTAAGGTCAAACATTCCACTTCATGATGTTGCACAATGACATTTCCATGACAACTGTTTCCATGGATAAACCATTCTTGGCCCTTCGGCACTCTCTGTTAGTCTACCATGAAGCAGTTCACCTTGAAGTTCTACTTCACTTCTGTTAGAGGTAGCTGTTATAATGGAAGGTGAAGACCGTGTAAGAAAGGCCACATGGTCATTAAAAGCACTCCAGTGTTTCTCTGGTCAGGTTAGTGAGACTGGAAGGACCTTGGATGAAGTCCGAGTAGAGCTCAAAGCAGTTTGAAGGAAGCAGAAGATTAAATTTCTATATCTTCTTCTTCTTCTTCTATAACCACTAACCAAGTGAGTGTGAGTGGCTCTGTAACCTTAACTTTGTGTGTGATGAGTGTTGCATGGAAGACTTCAGTTGGCGTTTTGAAGCTTGTTGGCACATTGGCTTAGTTGTGTTGAAGTCGTATGATCAAGTCAAGTTAGTTGGTTAACTTGGTCTTTATTGTCATACCATGTATACGCAATCCACCGCATACAGTGGCATGAAATAATGTTCAGTATATACACATCGTGCAGTATATACATATAGTGCAGTATATACACTAGTGCAGTATATACACATGGTGCAGTATATACACATAGTGCAGTATAGTAGAGAGACTGTAAACAAGAGAATTGCAACCCACGAGGGAGAGGAAAAAATGAGAATAATAACTAATAAAATAGAGAATATTCATACAGTAACACACAGGGGAGCTAATGGTTCCACGCAATATAACATACGGTGGCTACTGTAAAAATAAGCACAACAGATGTAGGATAAGGTGCATTGTTGGGTAAAATTGGGCACTGGATAAAGTAGCTAGTGCTGGTGGTAAGCCAGGTTTATAATGGGGCTGGTAAAAAGTTCAGAGTTCTAACAGCTCTGGGGAAGAAGCTGTTGCAGAACCTGGCAGCGGATACTGGGATGCTCCTGTACCTTCTGCCAGATGGGAGGGGGACAGAGATGGAGTGTGAAGGATGGGAGGAGGCCTTGCAGATCTTGCGGTCAAGGTAGATGTCCTCAGTGGAGGCTAGAGGGGTCCTGATCATCATTCCAGTTGCGTTCACTATCCGTTGTAGGGTCTTATGGTCACAGACATTGCAGCTCCCAAACTGGACGGTGATGCAGCTGGTCGGGACACTCTCTCTGGTTCCCCTGTAGAACATGGTCAGGATGGAGGGTGGCAGACCTGCCCTCCCCAGCCACCAAAAGAAATGGAGACACTGCTGCCCCTTCTTGGCTAAGGAGGTGGTCTTGAGAGTCCAGGAGAGGCCAGGTGTACTGCCAGAAATGAGGTGCTCCTGACCAACCCCACCGCAGAGCCTTCAATGTGCAGTGGGGGGTGGAGAGCCTGGGCCTTCCCGAAGTCAACAATAATCTCTTTCATTTTCTCCACATTAAGAGACCACCAGTCGTTGTATCTCCATTATATAGGCCAACTCATCAGCATCATTGACGAGACCAAACACTGTTGTGTCATCAGCAAACTTGTTATGATGTTGATGGTTGATGGATGGATGATGGTGTTGGTGCGGCACATGGTGAACAGAAGTGGACTGAACACACAGCCCTGGGTGGGTGCCAGTGCTCAGTGCAATGGTGCTGGAGACCCTGCTGCCAGTGCAGACTGTCTGTGGTCTCTCTGTCAGGAAGTCCAGGATCCAGCTGCACAGCGAGGTGTTGAAGCCTAGCAGGTTCATCTTCCGGCTGAGCTTATGGGGGATGATGGTACTGAACACTGGGCTGAGGTCTATGAAAGGCAATTTGTGAGTCCCCTTGATCATACTTGGGTATATACCATACCATATAACACTATACTGCAGGAACACATAATCATATGTTGTGTAGCATAAGCCTGCATCATTTATTTATAATAATCCTGCTTTATTACTGTAACCCCAGTGACCCCAGGGACACCATGGTCTGGTGGTGTCCTTTGGAAGCAGAGGAACCTGAGAGACAGGTCCATCCACCAACAACCTGCCAAGCATCTTCACGTACAAATCCTGGACACAGGTTCAAATCCCAGCTTCAGCAGAGTTTTTGGGCCCCTGAGTAAGACCCTTAACCCCCAGTTGCTCTAGGGGGTGTCTGACCCTGATTTCTCTCAAAAATGTATGTCACTATAGATAAAAACATGTGCTAAATGAATAAAAATGTGTGTAAGGTTGGCTTAACTGCTTTTACTACATCAACGGCAGATTTTCTCTGCTATTTTGTCTGGTTCCAACGCTTGTCACAATAGCAAACCCATCTAAAAGAATTAGCATATGTATTTTGGAGGCTCTCATTATAAGGCCAAGCCTTGCTGATACAGCATTCAGTTAGTAGTATGGATGTGCATCTCCCGCACTGAGACTGATGTGATGCACAATGGATGAATTGGCAACAATCTCATACATTAAAGATACATAAGATTTAACTATTAATGCAATATGATATGATTCGGTCCTATTGCTATGCAGTTCGATTCGATGCAATACAATGCGATGCGGTGGTCAAAAATCATTGGTCACGCTTCTAAAAAATAAAGGCATAGGCCCTCTACTTATAATTATTTATTAGTAAATTGGATTTAACGGATGCAGCACATAATAGAAATGATGGATCCCAAGTTCATCCCAAATCGTATCCAGTGCACACTTTTTTAAATGGGCCAGTCACATTGTGAACTTTCATGCTGATACACCAGTGCAAACCGGTGAATCTTACCAGCCCCAGTTTGTATAATATCTGTGGTAGTAAAGGAATTCAATGGGCTAGAGATGTTTTTTTTTGTTGTTGTACTGACTATTGTCCTTTCCTATGTCCTTTGCCAATACTCTCACAACACCCTCAGAATAGCACAAAGTATATAGGTGCCTAATTTGGGAAAAGGTAATACAAACACATTGTGCGTACAGGTCTAGACAGTAATAACTTGTTTTCATCGAGTAGCACAACGTCTTTGAGGGCCATATTTTGTGTCATAATGAGCTTGATCCAGGATTTCCATTTCCCTCACAGGATAAACGAAAATGCAGGGCGAAACCAGACTGAGACCAGACAGAGTTTGGCTGTTTTCAGTTAATAATGTTAAAACGCTAGCAGCCTGTGCTGACTTCCTGTTTATTTTTACCTTCACACGTCTCTGAAAGTTAAAGTCTTCTTGTGTGCCAGTCGCCAGTTCCTGATGTCAGCCTTGGTGCTCTTTATCGACAAGGTTCGGGCTCCACAAATGAGCCTCACTTTTTCCGTACGTGGGAGAGTACCCAGGCCAGATACAAAGGCCCAGTCAGGGATCTGTCATGCTTCAGTGACACAGACAATGGGAGTTAGCGGCGCTTTCATAGTCATTCTGTAAATGAAAGAAGGGCATTTCAACCAAGAGTGCCCTTTGTTACCAGGGTACCGTCTATGTCCGCCTCATGATGCTGTGTTTATCAATAACCTTTTGCCTCTAGCAAAGCCAAAACGTGCGCTTCTGCTGCCAGAATGACCTCTTAGTTCCATATTTGCTAAAAAAACAAAGCAAATATGAATATCCAAATAAGTGGAAATATGACCCCACATTGATGCAGTGTTTGTTGATTGCTGTAAGGTGGTGAGACATGCTGCTTATTCACTGCACTGTGTTGCTTATGCACTGCGACCTGGCATTTATTTATAAATTATACATTAAGGTGGCGAGACATGCTGCTTATTCACTGCACTGTGTTGCTTATGCACTGCGACCTGGCATTTATTTACTGCCGTGTGCTGCATATATGCCATGCTGTAGTGTTTCTGCAGCTGGGATGAGGACGACTTTTCTTATCCTGCGGTTTTCCTTCCCTCCTGCTCAAGTCGCTGTCCCTGATATCACCCTGAGTTTTCCAGCAGGTTCTCCCAGCTGCGCTGGTAAATATATCTACTGTGAAACCTGCAGGGAACAGCGCAGACTGAGCCTGTGGCGTGCATGGGAAAGCCATCAGGCGGAGAATGCTGCTCCAAGACACAACTGATACGCTCTAGCGTTCTGTCCTGCTGTACGTGGGAGGGGACTTGTAGACAAGAGTACAGACAAGGCCTGTGTTCTACAAACGAAACCTCCATCTCCACCACCTATGGTCCCCACATCTATACCGTGTTATAGCTTAGTTATGGCTGCACAAAACTGCATTTGGATCATTTCCATTTATCCTGTTTAGGATTACATTCTACTTTATTGCCATTGCGCTGAGTACAGGCACCGAGCCAATGAAATGCCGTTAGCATCTAACCAGGTGCAAATGAAATAAATACAATAAATGATATCCATCCATCCCCATTGTACCCTGGGTTGTTGGGGGGGCAGAGCCTATGGACATAAGGCAGAGAATAAGGATGGGGCACCAGCAGGGCACATATACCATTCATACTTTCAGGCAGTTTGGTCACTGCAGTTCATCTCAGCATGTTTTTAGTCCATTTGGGGAGGGAACTAAAGTACCTAGAGAAAACCCCCCATGGAGACATGGCAGAGACTCAAACCCATAATAAATAAATCATATATTTAATGGGCAAACAGGCCAGGATACACCCTGTGAGTGGATATTAGCGCCATCAGTGAGCAGCCTCTCATGCTGAATGGAGAGATGGCTGAGGCCTGGCGGAGTTCTACACTCTCCTTCACTGAGACTCCTCCCATGTTCCTGTGTGGCTCAGGAACCGGTTTTCCCTCATATGGTTTGACCTCATCTGGTCTCTGTACAGCGACCCTGCCAAGGCCCACGAGAACTCACGTGGCGACACCTCAGCCATGCAGCAAGCCGCTAGATAACAACATTAATCAGCGACATGGCAGGTCTCCCAGCAGGTAGGCAGCACACTCTTAGCCAGGCTTTATAAAATCAGTGAAGCTATGTGGCAATATTACAGCTAGTGTTATAACATTGTTAAGCAGGCTGCACAACAATAGCCCAGGTGGGTGTGCTAGCTGATGTTTCTGGTTAGTGTATAACCATTCCCCTCCTGCCTGGATTAAACGTCATTCAGCCTCGGAAGGAACTGACGGGCTTCATCACATAAAGAAGCTGAAGAATATGCTGACTGGTTTTGTTTTCCTTTGCCTTTGTTGCCACCGACGAACTCATACAAATCGGACTAAGGGTAGAATAAAGAGGCATTTTTCCATGTTCACTTGTTTCTTCTAAGCAATAAGTGCTCAGGCTTCCAACGAGCCTCCTGTTCTGCAAAATACATTGGACTGAAACTTGGGCACAAACGTTTTTCCAAAGATTAACTTTTGCACTACAAAGCATTACAAAATGTACTTATTCACACAGAGGTTTGTGCGTGTGTGTTTAATTAAACCACTTCCTTAGCTCATAGATGCTATATATGATGATAGTTGAATAATTTGGAATATAGTTCTGTGAATAAGGCTCATGCAAAGTATATAAAATGACATCTGAGGTGATGGACAGTGCGGGGATGATGTAATGGACTGAGAAGGGATGAGATGTCGCCTTTGGCTTACTCACTGGGGGTCTTTATGTGGCAGAAATGTAAAGCGCATTAAGACAATGTAATGTTGTGATAATGTGCTATATAAATAAAATTGCATTGCAATTGCATTGCATGGGCAGTGAGGGGATGAGGTGATGGACAGTGAAAGGATGAGGTGATGGACAGTGAAAGGATGAGGTGATGGACAGTGAGGGGATGAGGTGATGGACAGTGTGGGGATGAAGTGATAGACAGAGAGGGGATGAGGTGATTGACAGTGAGGGGATAAGGTGATGGACAGTGTGGGGATGAGGTGATCAACAGTGAGGGGATGAAGTGATGGACAGTGAGGGGATGAGGTGATGGACAGTGTGGGGATGAGATGATGGAGAGTGACACATGCTATATATGATGATATTTTAATAATTTGGAACATAGTTCTGTGAATAAGGCTCAGCTATTCACAGGCCATTGGCTATCAGACTTAACAATGAATCTTCCTCCTTACCTCTTACGGCAGGGGTTCCCAATTATTTTTCCCAGAGAGCCAAATTCTGCAGCACAAAGAGAGGGGAAGGACTGATCAAGCATGCAGGCCAAAAATTTTACTCTCATAGGACAAATCTGACCCATGGGCCGCCAAATGGGGAACCCTGCTTTTCCACCTGGTCTGCACTGAACTGTGACATACTACTTATCTAAACATAATATATTTGTACCCTGCATTTGATGTTGTCTCACGGCCTTATGGCTCTATATTGCACCGTTTGCTTTTTTTCTGCTGCTGTAACTCCTTGTAATTGCCTCTGGAATAAACAAAGCGTGAATCTGCCCGGCTCTCTATTTATGTGAATGTGGAGACAGTGATACACAGTGATACACAGTGATACACAGTGGGCAGAGTTTGCTGCTCTGGCACATGTACTTGGCTGGCACTCCACAGCAGGCAGGACGTGCTGATGCTGGACATTCAGGCAGTTATAACTGGGCCTTTAATTCTGGATCTTAAAAAAGCAAGACAAAGATATAGTGTTTTCAAACAAATCCAGTAGCATCTCTTACAGTCTTTTAGAGTGCATCTGGGTTCAGCTCTAAATTGCTTGATCCCTGCTCTCTTTGTAGCCCCGTCCTAAGCCAATCAATCACTGCACACCCCCTAACCCATACCGAACCTCTCGGCTGAGCCAACGGGCCTTTTGTGAAGCTTCTGAAGCGTCCGGGTTATCCATGGAAACCGTTACAGTCTCGAAGGGAAGGAAAAATGCAGCGAGATCTCTGCTTTTTCCATTCACTTCCTGCTACATAAAACTGAAATCAGCGCAACATAAAGATGAGCCTTTGCTGCTTTGGCTCACATTGCCGATTTTGCATCTTGGGGCACCTTCAGATGAGATTCCTATGAGATCTCGGCTCTCCTGGCCTCCACTTACCACCGATCCGGGCTGAAATAATAATTATTTGCTTGAAAATTGACTGACTTGTCACTTTGAATCTATTCCTGTTCATATGGTAGACTTCTATGAAATTCAGACATGAGATACACTTCACTGTTTCACTAGACGCAGCTTTGTAAAGTGGATAATTTCTTATGCGAAACTTTCGGCTGGTAACTGGCAGGGAGCC
>JAODKN010000046.1:8303509-8324820 GCA_026774425.1 Petrocephalus zakoni
CCCCCCCCCCCCCCCCCCCCCCCCCCCCCCCCCCCCGCCCCCCCCCCCGCGCCCCCCCCCCCCCCCCCCCGCCACTCGATCCTCATGAGCACCAGAATTTACTGGCACCCCTGAAACTCACAGCCAGCTACCAGCAGGTGCCTGCATTTTCCTTTAGATCAGCATCTCACAAAGTGCGAAGGGTAAGACAATGTGCCTCTCGGTGCTGCATCTCCGCTCCACGGGCTCTGAACCTTTATTTTTGTCACGATTTTCCCATGAGCTCAGGGTCCCCAGTGTTTCATACAGACCTGGAGTCTACCCACTGACTACATTTGATTGCACCCCCAGCTCCTACTGACTGAGTTGGAGGGCTCCGCGGAGGCTCTGGGACCTCCCCCTTCCCTGAGCACAAATAGCCACCTGGGCCTTTCCCACAAGGGGAGCACGGATCCAACCCCATCAGGGCTCTGCGCCCAATTTTGTGAGAGCTGACACAATGTAGCTCACACTCGTCATCTTTGAGGAGGACCTTGAGGAAACCAGCCTTCAGCCCAGGCTGATCTGGGAATGGTAGCATGTGATGTATCTTCTTGTACCTCTGCTCTGGGAGTGTCTGAATGGGCTCCCTCAAAAGCAGCATGTATGACAGGAATGTCAGGTCGGAATAGGCTGAAAGCACAAAGCACGCCTGCTGTAATTTCAATGGCATCCCTGTCTTGCTGGATGAGACCCACTGCATAGCAGAGGGGTGCAGTGTAGGCTGAGCATGTCCTGGAAGGGTGCTGAGCGCAATGATCACACTATACTCACTTTCTAAATGAAAAACCCAGAACTCACCGAAGTGAAACACTGTTGCCAGGCATCACTATTGCAGAAGCTGCGAGTCACATTTTCCATATATTAGTTTATATGTTATCTCAGTTAATGTCAGTGAACTTGGGATGAATTTGTATTGTCCAAACCTCACATATACACGGTCCTTGCATTGAAATGAAGCCAATTTATTACCAACTACATGTTCTGGATGAAGGATTTTTAAGAGCTTCACTTTAAAAATATACTTGAAGAAAATAAAATAATCTCTGACAATGGCTGACAGGAAACTAATCATTTGTAATGCGACACTCAGACGCGAGTCTCTTGGTGATATCGGGGCTAAAGGGTGGACCCTGTGAGCAGAACATAACCAATCAGAACCAAAGGTAACGTCACCGAGGACCAATACTGAATCACTGCCACACCCAGTGGCCAATCAGAGCCAATGGTAACGTCACTGAGGACCAATACTGAGTCACTGGCACACCCAGTGGCCCAAAGCCGGTTTGTGTTATGGCAGGGCGGGATGTCAGTGTGAAGGCATCTGTTCGCTGCACTTTTTTCAGTCTAGTTCATTGTCAAGCCCTGCTGCTTTGTGCATCGGCCTAGAGGTGCATGTTTGCAGGCGACTGTCACCAGGCAAATCACCCAATTATTATCAAGGGGCTTTTGCCAAATATTTAATTGGTTGAGTGACAGCCTATCAGATCTTTCCGTGTCTACTATGGGGCATTTAAATCTTGGAAGAGTCAAGAAGACCAGTCATATACATTATACACACAAACAGTCACGTGAAAAATAAAGTACACCCTCTTTCATTTTTATGGTTTTACACATCAGGATAACTTATGATCAGAGATAAGAAAATAATCAGGTCCTTGCCAGATTCAAAAATTATTTCAATCTAACCTCAGGTGTGAAAAAAACACAACAGATTCCACCTTGTCATTATTTATTTAGCAAAAATGAAGTCAAAATGGAGACACCATGTGTGGAAAAACTAAGTACACCCCATGATTCAATAGCTTGTAGAACCACCTTTAGCAGCAATAACTTGAAGTAATTGTTTTCTGTATGACTTTATCAGTCTCTCACATCGTTGTGGAGGAATTTTGGCCCACTCTTCATTACAAAGTCACTTCGGTTCATTCGTTTATGCACAGCTCTCTTAAGGTCCCTCCAAAGCATTTCCATTTGGTTGAGGTTTGGACTTTGACTGGGTCATTGCAGTACTTTGATTCTATATCTTTCAGCCATTTTTCTTGAAGATTTGATGGTGTGCTTAGGGTTGTTGTCCTGCTGCAAGACCCAATTTCAGCCAAGCTTTAGCTGTCAAACAGTTGACTCACATTAAACTCTATAATACTGTAATATACAGAGGAGTTTCTGGTCAACTCAGTGGCTGCAAGGTATCCAGATCCAGGTGGCTGAAAAAGAAGCCTGAATTATTATCCCTCCAACGGCGAGCTTGACAGTTGGTATGAGGTGTTTGTGCTCATATGCTGTGTTTGGTTTTCGCCCCACATTGGCGCTGTACATTATGGCCAGACATCTCCACTTTAGTCTCGTCTGTCCAAAGAACATTGTTCCAGAAGTCTTGTGTGTTCAGATAAAACTTTGCAAAGCGAAGCCATGCTGCCATGTTCGTTTTGGAGAGAACAGCCTTTCTCCTGACACCCCTTCCAAACAAGTCATACTTATTCAGTCTTTTTCTAATTGTACTGTAACGGACTTTAACATTTAACATGCTCACTGAGGCCTATAGAATCGGAGATGTAGCTCTTGGGTTTTTGTAGTTGCACAGTCTGACCATGCTGTGAATTTGCTGGGATGTCCAAAATTTTCCACTTGTGAATAATCTTTCTTACTGTAGCATGATGGACTTCAAATTGTTAGGAAATGGCCTTATAACCCTTCCAGGATTGATGGGCAGCAACAGTTGCTTCTCTGTGGTCACTGCTGATGTCTTTCCTCGTTGGCACTGCATTAACACGCACTGGAACGCTCTATACCAGCAAACTGCCAAAACCACTGCTTTTATAGAGGTGGCCATACTTGCTAATGATCAGTTAATCAGGTGCATTTGATTAGCAGCACCTGGCTACCTCTTACCCTCTTAATTCCTATGGAAGCAGTGTAATTAATTTATCACTCACTGCTTATGCATTTTGGGTTAGCTTTTTGTTAAATAAATAATGACATGGTGTAATATGTCATGTGTTTTTGTCCATCTTAAGTTGTATTTACCTAAGTGTAAGACCTGCTAAGGACCAGATGATTATCTGTTATGGCCTTTAGAATTGACAGACGGTGTATTGCCTTTTTCACATGTATATATATGTGTGTGTGCGTGTGTCCATATATATACATACACACACACATATATATGCTCTGAGCTAACTCATCAATCAGGAGAAATGGGGTGAAAAGTTGAAGGTGGTTGGATAGATAGTATATTTGCATAAATCAGTGATTACATTAAGTGCAATGTGAAAAGTTTAGAAGTTAAATATAGATTTATATATGAAATTCCATTGTGGAAATAATATGACTCACTGCAACAACATGAGATCGAATTTCTGCAATGAAATCTTCTATTGATAAATTATATTAAAAGCCCTTGACCTTAATCATTCTTTGGATTCATATTCCATAATGACTCTTCAGAATCGTTAACCATTTCTCATAATCCATCTCATCATCCGTTATTAAGCTGTCTGAAAGCTACAAGGCCAGACAGTTTGCTGTCTGAAGTTTACATTTAAGTGATATTATTTTTGTGCCTCAGCATTTATCCCAGCGCCCAGCAAATATAAAATGTGGTTTTTTAGCTTTCAGCACACAGAAATGTTGCGGCTAACTGCCCCTGTTTTCATGAGGCTCTCTCATTTAACGCTCCTCACATTTTCCGAGCCCAGGAGTGCATACAGCAGCTGTATAGGCAGCGGCTGAATTATAACGGAAAGTCTTCATTGCCCCTGCGCAGTGATGCCGGATAGTTCTGGAAAACCAATAACTCACCATCTCAGCGGGAGCTGAGGTGAGGCTCTGGGAGACACCGGGGCTGATTGCAGGCTGACTTTCATCATCGCCAGCTCTCAGTAAAGCCGTCGTTGCACAGGCGGCTGCGGCACGCACCAGCCACATCTGCGGGCTCCGAAATCAGCCTGCAGTCATGCTCACCACACCCAGCACTCCCCATGTGCCTGCGCGGTGTGGGCAGAGTTTGGATGTAGCGGCAGTTACAGCCTCGGTTATATAACCATGGCAGGCAGTGCTGTAAACAGACCCACGCTGTATGCGGACGCTGGATTCTCTCTGTGCTAAGAACACTGGGCTGTGTCCTCCCCCCCCCCAGACAGAACAACCCCTGGTTTTCTGACATCCTTAGGAAGACTTACAGGAACACAGATGCCCCCTGGCCCAGTCCGAATAGGACGATCCCCAGACAAAAGGGAAACGACTCTGTTGGCAGACTTCGCCTTTGGCCCTTGTCCCGTTCATTTCTGAGAAGACTGCTAAAGCTTTTCAGTCGTTAATTGTTTATTTCTTTGGGTTCTTGGTAATATGTAGCCTGTTTGGGTGCTTTTCCTGAGTAGATCTTCTCCCAAAAAAAATAATAATAACATATTCACTTCACAATGTAAGAATGTCAAAGAAATATTGCTGAGAAGTACAGGTAACTATACCCACATTAAGACTGAACAGAGCAGCTTCAGTGAGCCTTGGCATGGACTCTGCATGTGCCTGGAACTGTGCTGGTGGGAAGCATTGCCATTAGCCAGCTTCTTCCATAAGAAATCCCCCTTTCACTGTTGTGTTGGCCACGGTGGAAAATGCTGTCTCAGGTGCTGTTCCAGAGTTTCCCATAAGGCTTTAATTTGATTTGGTGACTGGGATGGTCATGCTTTCATGCTCATTGAGCTGTTCCGTGTGCATGGTGGCACTCGCACCACAGGAAGAATATGGTTGTTTTATATTTAGTGACATTCACCTTACAATGTGAATCCCTGGCAGAAATGTGTGGCACAGGACCCTTCACGGGTAAAAGCCAGCGTTTAGAGCTGTAGGCTCTCTCCGGCACGCACCCCACACATACTCGTCTGCTTGCTGAGAACGGGGTGAGGGGTGACTCATTGGATCATGTGACTTTTTTTCCGCTGTGCAGTCAACTGCTGTCTGTGTAGCACATGTCTTACAGAACAGGGCCCAAACTACGCAATCTCACCAAAAAAATCACTCACTGTGACTGACAGTACCTGACAAAGCCACCTGATCACATATTACATTAGCAGTAAAGCTGACTTAAAACTCCAGCTCTGATCAAACCAGCTCTTTCCAAAACGTTCCCCCAACGCCAACCCCCCCATAGCCATCTCAGCTAAAACAGTGGCTAACTGGATGTTGGTGACATTTTTATACATGACCCAAGGCAAGATACTGATTGCAACATTCATCAGAAACCACAACGATATGGAAGTACAGAACCTGCTTTTGTTTAATTTTGCATCCTTAATTTGTGCAAATTGTTTCCCCATTAAAACCATCACAAATGATGCGCATTCATCCACCTGTCTTCCAACCATTAATCCCAGGGAGTCTGGAGCATAACACACACAAAGTAGGGCACAAGGCAAGAAGACACCCTGCAAAGGATGCCAGTCAATCGCAGGACACTCAGGAGACACTTACAGCCAATGACAGTCATCGTTCACGTGAGCTTCTCGGACAGACTGGGTGAGTCAGACGCGGGAGCCATGCTGCCAGGGTATTACAACATCAGCACTGTTGTGTTCCGGGGCCACTGTGGTCAGTGTCAAAGCTGCCTTTAATTAAAAGGACACGTGAGGGACCCCTCTTGAATTCTATATTGCAGAAAGCCTGCCAAGTAATTGTCCCCTTTCGGATCTCTGTCTCGCCCTTTCTTAATCCTGTAATAGATTATTCATCAGTTTGCCGACGGGCCTGAATGAAACGCTGAGCTCGCCTGACACATAAGCAAGGTGAGAAATGAGGCCCGGATGCTTCGGCGATCGTAAGCGGCTCTCACGGGACGCCAGGCCCTCACGTTCCACCCGTCCATACGGCCCTTGAAAACACTTTTTTTGTGCCTCTGCCGAAGCAAAATCACTTCTGCCGGTTTGTTCGTCGATTTCAGTCCTTCTGTCGTTCCTCTTTTCTGAGATACGGAGGCACAGAGGCTGGTATTTAACGCAAAATGAAAGAGGGCAATATCTGAATGTGTTGTTATGGTCTTGAAATAGAGCGGGAACAAAAAAAAGAGAGAATGAGATGTGCTTGTAAAATGTTACATCATCGGCAGCGAGATAAACTCCCCCGTACGCGAAGACAAGCCGCCTAGAAAAAGCCTCCTCGGCTTCCTAGCATGTTTATGTAACAGGTTGTTGTTTGTGGGGACTGGGGGCAGTTGTGTGGGTGGTGCATGGTTATTAAAAGCTGTTCTGCTATTGGAGAGCTGGCTACGGCGAGCCGCGGTTGCAGCCAAGCCGTGTGACCGGAGATTCTGGGGAATCCAAGAGGACACCCCTCCCCCCGTCCGGGTCGGGAGGTGGCACGCCCGGCTTTCAGAAAGACCAAGGTGCGGGAGCCGCCGCACGTCCGGCGAAAGGCCGGCCCACCTGCAAACACTGCCGGAATGACCCCCTGAGCCATTCCCACGGGTTGGAAGCATGCAATCCCGAATCATCCAGGAGGAAGAATCCTGGATGCCGGCCTGCGCCGACGGCCGTGTGTCCATCCCTTCAAAAGCCACGTTGGCAGAATGCCCCGGACCTGCTGCTGGCCCGCGTTTGATGGCTGGCTTGAGTGTCAGGGCTCGGCCGCCCCGCTCCAATGTGTCCCCATCTATTTCCGTGCGAGAGAGTGTGAAATGTTCACCGGGATCCCAGCACCGGGGCCATTCTGGGACCCGCACATTATTCATATGAATAAGAGCAGAAATATGGATCTGTCACCGCCGTTAGACTTTGTGACCGCAGGCGGGATACTCAGATGACACGTCCCTAGGAACCGGGGCTGATGCCATGGAAACAGAATCAGGACTATAATGGCAACAGAAGTTTCCCATGAGTGGGTCAAGAAACTCCTGCCAGTCTGATCAATGCCAGGGAGATTACAGAGGCAGGAAGCCTATTATTTCCCCCCACTGCACGCCCCCCCCCACGGACCCCTGGCACTGTGTAACAGCTGCTACCCTGTGCGGGTAGCGCACAGGGGCACGAAGAGCGTGACATCCTCACTAAACCCAACGAAAAACATTCCCCAAACGTAGATGGCATAATTAGATGAGCCCCGGAGCGATGGAAGCCTGTGACAGAGCCCTATTTTTACCACCAGAGAGCGATGGTTCTGATTCATAGGCGAGAAGCCGCCCACAGCTCCCACATTCAGACCCCAGCGCCGGAGCGTTTGAGGCACGCCAGGTAAGGCGGCCAACACCTCTGCCGAAGCCGTGTGGCGCACGCAGGCCTGTGCGCGGGAGGCAGAGAGGCTGCAGCTTTATGTAACACACAGACAGCACGTCTGACGCGTCTCGATGAGGCTGCCGCGCTTCAAACACGCCAGCAGCAGCCAATGGGATCTGTGTAGGTGCTTCTCCTTTGCCCAATCTCTCGCTCTTTTTTTTCCACGTATAATTATTCATGCTGAAGACAGTCTCCATTCTTACTCCTGGGTGGTGGATGTATCCTGCGCCGTAGCATGACATCACAGGCAGTGGACACGGTGAATGTCACGTGAAGGGTGGGGGGGCTATTTTAAATACTATGTCGACCTACATGGGTGACTCTTGCCAGGAAAAAGTGCGTTAAGACCTTAGACACTAACGAAAGGCCCAGGTGCCATCCCACTCGCAGCTATAAAATGCATTTGAATGTGAAATTTAGTAAGTTCTTGATTAAATATATGATTAGACACAAAAACTTGCAAACTTGGAAAAATCGATTTTTAGATGACATTTATTTACTCAGAGGATACCTGTAGTGAAGTTAGGGTTACGGCCTTGATGAAGGACTCGACTGGGGCGTCGCTCTGCCAGCCAACCAGCAGCAGTGAGTGGCTCCGCTGTCTAAGTCTCGGTGCTTGTGATTGGATGGTTTCTGGTCTGAACCCTGCCTTAGCAGAACAATCACATGTCTGTGGGCCCTTGAGAAAGACCCTTAACTCTCCAGCTCTGGGGGCGGCCACATGTTGGCTGACCCTGTATTGTTCAAATAGTGAACAAGGGATTTATCAATACTGTAGCCAAAGCTCATCCACTCAGAGACACTTAGGTTTCAAGGAAGCAGAGGGGATTACTTTGCACACACTGGATAGGATGCTCTAAAATCTAGGGCTGAATTAGCAGTGAGGGGGGTAAGTGCAGGACATTCTCATCATAGGTCTAGCAGAGTGGTAGCCCCATGTGAAACACCAGAGTTGTGGAAGGAGTCGTGTGCATTGACAGGCTGAGGGAGGGGGCTTTCCGCACTCTGCACTGCATTGACACACTGGCGGCCAGGCCTGCTGCTTGCTTTCCACACTCTGCACTGCACGAACACACTGGCGGCCAGGCTTACTGCTTGCTTTCTGCACTGCAGCCTGTGGTGCTGCACCCTCCAAATGGCCTACTGAACATCTCCAACTCAAATTTAGCTAAATATTACTGCTGGAGGGACATGCAAATGTCATCCTTTTCTTATTACATTACAACACGGAAGATAGCTAAGTAACCAAACGATAACTTGATGTCAGTGTTAATTGGCTGCCTTCAACCAATGTGACCTAAAACGTCCAATCACAAACAGATCAGTCAAAATTTGCCCTATTATGTTCTAATTCCCTGTGCCTGGGCAGTAGATAGCACTATAGCCTCACACCTCCTGGGTTGTGGGTTTGATTCTAGCCCCCAGTTCTGGGTGTGTGGGGTTGCATAATCTCCCAATGTCTGATCTCCACTATCCTCCAAAAAACATCCGATCTAGGCGAAAGTAAGTTGCTATATTGCCCACAGTGTAAGTATTTGCTCCTACCCCATCCCCAGCCTTGTGCCCCCTGCTATCCGGATTCACAGTTACCCTGTATAAATGAGTGATAGGTGGATGCATGCCCTATGCTTCTGTTTGTTATCTGTACCACAGTTGTGTTTATATGAGAAAATGTGCTCGAGTGACCCCTATGCACAGATCATTCTGAGTCATTAGACACTCATAAGCAAATGGTGCAGGTTTGAGTAACTGAAATAGCTGCCTTTTTAAAATTAGGTGATGTTCCAGGACTGAACAACAGTCATACAGAAATAAAAAAAATATATATATATATATATATATACACACACACACAGCAGTGCTGCACATCTCTCTGCTTAAGAGTCCAGTTCAGGGTACCTGTTCACCTCAAGAATTTTGTGTGACAGCTATTTTGCCCGAAGACATGGTGCTTATGGAATTGAAGCGGGTAACATATTGTTGAAAAGGTACATATTTCAGCTCTTTCTTAAAAGAAAGATGTTTAACAGTAACTTTCTGGAGAGTCTCCAGTCCGTCCCCCACAATGAGACAATGGCTAGTCGTGTTAAATACCCTGCGTGGAAACCCTAAGGGACTCGCAGGATGTTTACAGTCCAGTGACGCAAAGCAGCTGATGACTCAAGTGTGGCATGAAACATAACGAAAACTGGAATGAGCAGGTTGCCATTTTGTACCTTACAGTGTCGCATGTCTTATAGTGACTTCTCGGAGGTGTGGGACACAGAGGTGACAAGTCACGCGCTCTTTACACAACAGGCTTGGAAGACGGTTAGACAGATACACACCATTACTATGGCATCATTACTAGCGCACAAAAAAATGACAGTATTAATTACGTCTTCGCGCTCCTAAAGCCGCGCCAAGTGCTCACGATGGACTACATATTAATGTTAACAGTTAGATTTATATTATCGCATGCTTGCGTGAAATGCGTATATGATTCACTGCCAGTGTGAAATAACAACAAACAATATTGTGCGCTTTTTATTATTGTTACTTTCAATACGACTGCAATAAATTTCTTATATTAATGCAAAGGGAATTGCTCTATCAATGTTACAAATTCTAGGATTTGGGGAAAAAAACATTTCTGGAAATTTTTAATTTTAAAGCCCGAACTGTACCGCCAATCGATCACATGAATTTATGGCATCGCTATTATTTTTTCCAGCATACTTTCCTTCATTCGTTAAACCCGCGGTGATTAGCAGAAAATTAAACTTGTCATTTAGAGTGCTATGAATACTTTTTTTTATTTATCCAAGATATCAGTGCACAGCCTGTTGCTAGCTATTTATCAAGCGAAACCGCGGACATGATCTGGCCAATACACAGCCAATGCCATTTTAAAAGAAAAAAACAGCTGACGTCCTCAGAGCAGCTAGATTCTCGAAACTCGACACCGCGGTAGCATAGATAAAGTTTGCAGCTCGATTAAGATTTTGGTTCCGTTTTCTACGGGAATTTATCTCCGTTCAGCGCTTAATTCGAAGCCAGTGTCCTGCTACTACAGAAGGAATCACATGGACAATTGCCGAAGTCGGGCGTAACTGCGCGCTGGAAGGGATTAAAGCTTGGGAATATCTGCAAGGGAAAGCCCAGGCGGTAGTGAAGGGGCACAACGTGACCTGACAACAAGGAACCTCCGGGAACACCGTCAGTCCTAAACTATGTGCAATGGGGAGGTACCCAAGTAGGGCCACGACGGACGAGAGTGCGTGGAACAATGAAACTAACTCTATCAAAACGCCGTTTATTATCGTGTTTTCCGCAGCACGCATGGTGTCGAAAGCAGAAACCATCACGAGTTTATAAGTCTAAGCACCGTAATTGTTACACCCATTTGGCATTCCGCTTGTCGGCCGTCGCGTTCCTCCCTGCAGTCCCTTTCAAGCGGCTGAGGGGCGGGACGGGACCCCCGTTGACGTCAGTGGGCCTGCCTGTTTCCTGCAATAGAAAGTGAGAGAGGGTAAAGAGAAAAAACACTCTTCCCCATTGACTGTAAAGGTCTGTCATAATAGAAAAAAAACGTACAGCAGTTGCGAGTACACCTGTAAGTATCCATGTTTAAGGTTTCTGAGCGGTTACATTGTTGCAGAAGTTGCGGCCATGCTCGGGTGCATGAGCGTGTGCGGTGTTTTTAGCTCGCTGGGTAGCTACATGCCTCACACTGCTCCCTTTCTCGTATCTTACTGCGATCGGGCGAAAAAGTTGCTTCCATTGCGCGTAACTAAACGCGTTATTTGCTCCGTTGCGTAACGTGTCGGCGATTCTGGGTACGGGGAGGGCGGTGGGGATAAAACGCGGATAAATGGCAAAGGGACCGCCGTACCGGGCTAGCTAAACGGCCGTCCTGCTAGTTTACAGAACATCGTTTCGGGGTTTTTCGGACGCCTGCAGTAATGGTGCTGCTTAGGGTGAGTTTGGCGTTTTACAAGCGGCGTGCACGCTATTGTCGCATCGGACGGCTGCTGCCTTGGTACAGGGGGGGCGATCGCTGTAATATCAGCATCGGGAAACGCCAGGCTGGCTCTAATTGATGGAAGTTGTTGCATGATTCACCCAGATGGGAAGTGCCTCTCTCGCGTCGTCCTGCGAAGGGGGTTTTCCCTGGCTCCTCCCTCCCGGAGCCGCGCTTCATGTGATCACACATGCGAAAATATCCGCGGCGCGCAGCCTCTGCTTGATCTCCTTTTTTTTCCTCCTCGGTTTGCAATTAACGACATATATCAACGAGCGATTAAAAAAAACCAAAACAACAACAACAAGCAAACCCTTTGGCTGTCCTAGACGCTCGAAGGCTCGGGGCTATAGAGAAGTATGGCATGCGATTCCGGAATACATTGCACATCCTACAGCACGTCCCTGCTGTAACGAAAGCATATGTGTCGGCAGGGCATGCTTTTGGCTTTTGGGCTGCCTTCATCCTATTGTTTGTTGCGTTGTAAATGCACGTTTTTTTTGTAACTAGCTGGCTGAGCGAGAGATAATGTAATTTATGGATTCATACAGGTATTTTTCCAATATCTAGCTGGCGTTAGATGCCTTATTAAGCATGCGGTGTTTTTTTTTGCTCGTTAGCTGTATCGTCCCAAGCCATTGATTTTCGGGTGGTTTCTCGCATTGACCGGGGAAGGCATGAAACGGAGGATGCATGTTAACACGTGTGCCTTTGTGGGGGGTGAAACGTTTTTTTATTATTATTTGGGACGAGCCCGTGTATCGATCGCCGGGATGTTTGTCATTGTCCCCTTGAGCCGTGATTCATGCGCTCCTCTCTTTATTGGTGCCAGTCCACAATGCGGTGATGTCATCGCCTTAAGGCGCACATGTACCACCGCAAGGGAGACGGACCCTCTGCTGCTAGTAGGAGCTGCCGAGAATGTTGTCGGCAATGGGGTGATAACAATCATTCTGAAGTTTGACAGGCTATGCGTCCATGCGTCGCTTTTGTGTTGCTGGCGGCCGCAGACGCTTACCTCTCCACGCTCAGATCTTCATCCATTTATTCATAAAATTGTGTCTGTTTGTTTATCTGTCAGCACCAGTCGGACCCCGGCGTTGCTGTAGGTTATTATGATGGGCTGTAAGTGCGGCGGTGCTTGCTTCATACTGTGCATGTTAATGGGAAGATTCAGCTAGGGGGGAACTGAGTGGGTGAAAAGCAGCGGGCGTTTGAGATGCCCCCCCCCCCCCCAAAAAAATAAGGCTGTTTGTTAGACGTTATAGGCAAAACGGCTGAAGTTCGCTTGCCGCAGTTTGCCAGACATCCTGGGCTTCTTGCTGATCAACGGTGTGGCTCCCCTTTATTCGGACGAGGCACCTTTGACCTCGCACTTCGCCTGCTGATGCGCCAGCACAGTGTCACCCCCCCCCCTCCCGGTGGCTTCACCCTGCTTTTGTCAAACCAGAAGCGAGGGCTGTTTATGGCACTTTACGTGTCAGTCAAGCCGTTTCTGTGCAAAGAGTTGGCTCCTCCACCAACACAAACCTAGGCTGCAGATGCTTGTGAACATCCCTCAGCCGCTTCTGTGACTCACAAAGACCCGGTGCACTGTGCTCGGGCTTCCCGCTCGCTTCTCGAAGTCTTTTTTTTTTTTACATTTTTTAATAGCCTTTTGATGAAAGATAGGTTTCCTTTTTGATTTAAGCTGAGGAGAAATGATATCAGCCTCGGCCAGGCACCGTCACTCTGACTCCACTTTTTGCCGCCGCAGATGAGCGGACGACGTCCCCTGGCATCGCAGCCTGCCCCCAGCCCTCGGGACACCGACCCCCAGAGCCGCGTTCAGCCATGAGCCTCTGAGCAGCGGGGAAAGATGCCGCGCACAAAGCAGAACCATCCCAAGAACCTGAAAGGTGAGATTCCGCCTCTCTACCTAACACCTGGGCTCAGGTAGCCTGCAGTGTAGCATGGGTTCTAGGCCATCTGACCTATTGGGTTCACTTTCGGTCACTGGTCATTTGATGACCCCAGTGCGCTGCCTTGATTTGGGTCTTCTGCGCCGTGCTGCATTGCCATGTGACCCTGGGCTATGAGCTCATCTTGGTGATCTGTACCCGGGTGTTTGTCGGTTCAAATCCTGTGGGCGGCAGTGTGAGGCCCTTAACCCTGCTGTCTCACCCCAAGCTTTCCACACTTGTGTGTCGCCTTGGATTAAACAAACATATATAAGCGAAGCGTGTAAAGTTTTAGAGGGCGTGTTTGTGAGGTGTGCACGGGAGTCTTTCTGTTGGTGCGTACGGCCCAAACAACTCTCTTCCTGTTTGTTTATAATCTGGAAGGAATACCACCAGCTTTGGGTTAACTTGGCAAAACGGTGTAAATAATTTAGTTTAATAACTGCTTGTTGTCCATCGACTTCGTAATAACAGTTCCCCGAAAACAACCCCCTCCCCGTTTATATGGGTGGCGCAGTGACGCCGTACGACACTTAATTTCGTTGCTGTTATGAGCAGTGCCGCTTTGTAATTAAGTGTTTGTTCCTTTACATTCATTTTCAAAGTGCTGGTTTCTTTGACAGTTAAAACGGTTGTTGTTCGTCTTCCTATACGGTTTATTTCACTGGTGCCCTTTTAGGGGATAGTAGGGAGTTTTATTTAACGTTTCACATTTTGGAAAGTTTTTTTTTTTTTAAAGAAAGCGTTTCTCAGAAAATTTCCACTGTGGATCGGGTGGGGGGGGGGGCATAGCAGGCTACATTTCTGTACTGTTGGCTGGGAGTCGGCTTGTGTAGATTGTTATTGTACCAGTAAGAACAAGATGCTGTAAAGATGGTAAAGTGGCGATTCGGTGCTTCACCTGACTTCAGGGTAATTCAGGTCAGACAGGAAACGTGCTGCTTGTCAACACATGTTTGTGAATGACGGCCTGCCCTCTTCCTGTTTGGTCACAAAGTGCAGTGTTTCTTGGAGGGAATTCTCTCTCTCTCTCTCTCTCTCTCTCTCTCCCTCTCCCTCTCTCATACTCTTGCTCTCTTACTTCTTGTCTCTTTGTCCCAATTTTAGCTCCTTGGGTTTTTCTAGATCAGGGGTCAGTACTCCCACCCTATTGCAAATTTTTTTTTGTACCGTAAAAATCCCTCCTGAAGATGGATGAAGGGGTTTTTTGGTTGATTTTGGTGTCTCTGCTCCTCTCCACCCTGCACTTTATCTCAGGGGGGTGTGGCCAGAGTCACGCCTGTGACATCAGCTGTAGGACAGACTGTATCTGTGACAGTATGACTCTGTCCAGGGCACAGACAGGAAGTTATAAGGCCCCACCCAAACACGATATGTGGCAGCTCCTGTTTAGGCTCTTCTGCTTTGGGGCGACGACCCCCGACCCTCCCTCACCTCAGTCCACTTTCCGGGCCTGAACCCTGGCAGAAGCACTAACCAGCAGTGACGCAGTCCAGTGCGTCCCCAGGGGGCCGTGAGGGAGCCGCTCAGTAAATAAACAAACGCGATGTCATCAGAATAATTACCAACGTTGTCTGTCATTGCAGCCGGAATCCCCCCTCCTCCCCCTGTGTTATGGACATCCCTCGGGGGGATCAGGATAAATATGCTCTCCTCTGTGCCTGGAGTGGCCGGGCAGTGCAGGGGTTAACAGGCTACCACAGGGATTTAACATGTTTCTGACTAATGAAGCCAAACCGGTATTTCCTTACCGTGCACTCAAATTAGAGTTTACAGAGCCAGCGTGATGGGTACCTAGGGAACCTCTTTCCCTGTGCCTTGAAAGCTTAGGGTTTTAGCAACAGTAACTACAACAGAGCAACTGAAACCAGTCCCGGAACATCTGGCTAACGTGCTGTTAGCTTCAATGAGACTTTCACTTTAGCAAGAAAAGGGACGAAGGGCCTGGAGGATGCAGCCTTTTTTATTTTTAACCCCCCATAAGAGCCGCAGAAACAATGGAGTTGGCTAGGGGGTGTGCGCTGTCTGTTTAGCGGGCGTGTTTCGCTTGTTGTCCGGCTTTTGGCGAAACCGCGGCACAGTCCTCGTGCGGGAGCGTCGGCGCGCGAGGCGGCGGTGTGGCGTCGTCCTTCCGCGCTGGCCGGCGAGCAGAGCGCTCCCTGTGACCCATGCCCCCTGGGGGGTCCCTCTGCATGCTTCCCCTCGCCCCTCGTTAGGATGCGAACCCCCCCCGCATTGGTGGGAAGGGGCCCCGATCAGACCCGAGTGCGTGGGGAAAGGCGGATGCTGGAGCTGCACTTGTATAAGTGGAACTCGATGTACTGTAGCGGTTGCCAGGGAGACGGAGCAGCATGAGCCGTGTGCAGGTGCAGTTCGCCGCTTCCTGCTGCTGGAGTCTCCTCCTGTAAGGGGGGGTAAGGGGGGGGGGGGGGCTGGAACAGCAGCAAATGGAGGTTTCTAGCCAAGCCAGGCCAGGCCGGAAGGGAGTCGCGGCTAGACGTAAATACATCCCCGCACGCGAACACAAACGCGGGGGGGCAGACGCTTGCAGGTGCGCACGTACACACGAGCAGGTCGCTTCATGCGAGTGCCCCCCACCCGCCGAGGACTTTGGTACTGAGGGATTCCTTGAGGCCGTCTGCCGGAATGGCCCATCAGAGGGCGGGTGCCCTGCCGAGGGAGGGGTGGGGGGGATGCCCCTGGCCGGCCCTGTCACTGTGTCCGCCTCCTGCTGTGCGCACGTCGCCTTGATTTCCTGTTTGAAAGTGGTGCGCACACATACACGCTTGCTCGCTCACACACGCGAGAGAGAGTGAGCGAGCAAGGCGGGCCGTCCCACTGGCAACGTCTTGTTCTCTTGCATAATGTGGGCCGTCTTTTCCTCCAGCCACTGTTGCCATGGAGATGTGGCGGGGGTGGATTCTGGGGCTGAGCTTGTGGGCTGCTGGGCCTGTCCTGTGCGCACGTGGCCCCCAGCTGACCCCCCCCCCCCCCAGACCCCACATGTGGCCGAGTGCATCTCGCCGTGTAACCCAGCGTGTCGCCCTACGTGTTGTGTGCGTGTCAGCGTGTGTCCGCGTTTCCTCTATATGTTTGTTTCTTTACGAGTTGTCGCACCCCAGAAACCACAGCTGCGCAGGCAGTGTGTGCGTGTGCGCAGCGGCTCGGGGGCGGGGAGGCTGTGCAGCACAACTGGGTTAGCAGCTAAGCCCGTGTTGACACTCCGGCTGCCTCTTGCCAAGCTCCTGGCAGCGGGCTGATCTAACGAGAGGGACCCCCCCCCCTCCAGCCCCCCTCCCTCTCCTCCGAGGGTCTCAGGAGGGACAGCGGCAGAGCTCACGGGGCAGCAGGTAGGGTGCTGTGTGCCTGTGAGTGTGCGTGGCATACGACGTGTGTGCAAAAGTGCGTCGGGATTTAGCGGGAATATGATGAAGGCGTTCCTCCCCGTTTCGCTTCGTTGGTCTCTCTCCACCATAACGGCAGGCGGCCTTGAGAGCTGGGCGTCCCAGCTCTGTGGAGCGAGTGCCAGCTCGGTGGTGGGGGGAGGGCGTCTCTGAGTCTGTCCTTCACCTCTCTTTCTCCTTTCACCTGCTCACTTTTTTTTCCACCAGGATCTGGATGTGCTGTATGTTTCTGTACCTGTTCACCTCCAGAGTGTGCGCTGAGTGGTCAGTTAGAACGCAGTGTGTTTTTTCCCCTCTTCTAATAGTGGTTCTAGTCCTAGTTTAGGCCTGTTGCTCAGGGTGGCGTAAGTTCACGACCCCACCCAAACTCGTTGTGCTAACTGGGGTCACTGGGCACCGTGACGAGTCTCCCTGTTACATAATAGCAGGCTGCTGGGGTCCGCCTCCCGCCCACTCTGGCCAGCCAACCAGAGCGTAGCTCATTTGCATAGTGGAAGGGCCGGCGAGTGTAATTGGTCTGCCGCAGCAATGCCATTTTGCGAGCCCTCTACTGCGTGCATGTGCATGCAGCCTTGTGTCAGTGCTAATCTGAATAATCACCGCTACGCTGCTCTGGCAGAGTGTCCCTCCGACTTTCCACCCTGCTGCTTGCAGCCACAGTTGTTATATGCTTGAATATGTTCATTACTTTTCCCCTGTCTTCCTGTTATGTAAACAGTGAGTTTTATTAATAAGTACGTGGCTAGTCTGTCAGTTCGTGGCTACTTCTGTTTGTTCTGGAAACACTGGGAGACGCAGTTTGGGGAAGTTACATTTCAGGCAGCGGCCCTAGCTGCATCATCTCTGACGACGACAGGCACTGTTCAGACCAGAGGAAGTTATTTGTCGGTTATTTTTTTTTTCTGTGGTAATGGCAGAGCTTGTTTGTTCTCTCTGCCTTCCTTGGCCTGTGATTATCAGGTATGGGTGTCGCGTGTAGCTTTTAAAAATTTTTACATGTCACGGCTCATGTGTAGTGGTGCTCTGTGCTCCAGTGGGGTCTTGCTGACACTGAGGGGGGTACAGCTGGGTTTGCATTTGGCTGTAGGCTCCCCTCCACTTCCTTTCCACTGCTTAGTGGTGATTTCTGGCACTTTCGGGGCTTGTGGGAGTTCCATGTCTCTCTCCCGCTCGCTCTCTCTCTCTCTCGCTTGAGTGTGCCGTAAAGCTGTGGCTGTGTGGGCTGGCAGAGGGAAGTGCGTGAATCTGCAGCCCTGTCTGTGTGTGTGTGTGTGTGTGGTGGGGGGGGGGGGGGACGGGGAGACCCCCTCTGCGAAGCAAGATGGCACTGAGGCCGCAGAGAGGAACAGCAGATGCAGCCTCCCGGGACGGCCGCGTGCGGTTTTACACTCGGTACAGCAGGCTAGCTACAGCAAGCAATGTTCACTGGGCCCTTAGAGGTCCGTCAGGGCCCATCTGGCAAGTACCGACACTTCGGTGCCCTCCGGGTCAGGACCCATCTTGCTGGTACCGACACCTCAGTGCCCTCCGGGTCAGGACCCATCTCGCCAGTACCGACACCTCAGTGCCCTCCGGGTCAGGACCCATCTCGCCAGTACCAACACCTCAGTGCCCTCCGGGTTAGGACCCATCTCGCCAGTACCGACACCTCAGTACCCTCCGGGTCAGGACCCATCTCGCCGGTACCGAAACTTCGGTGCCTTCTGGATCAGGGCCCTTCTCGCTGGTACTAACACTTTGGTGTCCCCCGGATCAGAGCCTGTCTGGCAAGTACTGACACTTTGGAACCCTCCAGGTCAGGACCCATCTTGCCGGTACCGAGACTTCGGTGTTCCCCAAGTCAAGGGCCGTCTGGCTGGCACTGACACTTCACTGCCCTCTGGGTCAGGGCCTGTATGGCCAGTACTGATACTTCGGTGCCCGCCGGGTCAGGGCCGTCTGGTCAGTACTGCCACTTCGGTGCCCTCCAGGTCGATGGCCAGTCTTGGGGCCTTTCCCCCCCCTTCTGGCAGCTGACTCCAGGCCTCCTTAGTCCCGCCTCTAGCCGGCTGCCTCTGCGTTTGCTGTCAGAAAGATGTTTGTGAAGCAATGCAGTCTATCAGAGTGGCTCTGAGGGACTTGCCGATGTCGCCAATAACCACTCTGACCGTGTGCTTTTCTGTGATCGCTGCCCCCATGGCTCGATTAAATAATTCCACAGTAAGACCGCAAATGGTGGTACTTATTCATTTTTTTGGTAAATCTGCCCATTAAATCTACTCTGTTAACTGTAGCACTCAGAGAAAACAGTAAGTAGGCTTTGAACGCTATGCATTTACCTGCTGGTAGCAGCAGTTAAAATTAGTTTCTGTGAGCAGCACTGTCCTTTTTAACTAACCAGCTTGACGAGCGCCCCCCGATGAAGTGGGAGGCGCCGTGTAATTGTTCGGCACCTAAGTGTTCCTCTGCACGGGCAGGAACGCTCTTGTTGTAAGATGCTAATTTACAACATAAATATATAGGGGGTTTATGTAACAGGCAGGTCTGGGATTATGCAGCTCAGCTGGGGTTATCCTCTTCAAAGCGTATTGCTGCGGGAGGCTCCCCTTAGGGTTTACCCCCCTAGCATTATGACGATAAACCCTGGCGTTGAGGTTTTGAGGTCATCATGGAAGTTTCACTCCTGCTGTTTGAATGTATCAGACTCTTTCTACTGGTGATTGACTTCTCTTGTAGAATTTGGCTCCTATTGTTGTCTGGCTGCTCCCGTTAGGATTTGCATCATTGTAATATGCTGTGCTCTATTACGCAATATCTCATGTGTATAGTACACTAACAGAGCAAGCTGTAACCCCAAAAAGAATGAGGTTTCAGCAGAGAGGAAGCAGTGGGTCAGCGTTAGAAGACCAATTAAAAGCATTTATATCACGGTCTTCTGAAGACAGGTCATTTCATCTTATTGACAGCAGTCTAACTGTTGACTTCACAGACCAGAGAAAGAGAATCCAGGGAAGACCTTAGGGGAGCAGGACTCCCCATCTGATTGGTGGTTTGAAGAATGACACACAGGCCCCATGATAGGCTGCTGAGTCACATGGGGGCCCAGGTGGCAGGGTGTGGCTTGGCTGCAGCTCTGACAGGTTTATCTCCAGGAATGTGGTTGAGTAGAGGCGGATATGACTCGGGCTGCCTCGCTAGGCACTGGACAGGCTGCGTCGGAACTGAAATGGATATCAATAGGTTGTCTGCCCTGAGTGTGCCCATATTGAACCGTAGCATGATGGAGGCACGCCGAGAGATTCCGTGCCGCAAGGTCAGTCTGGGTGCGGAGTGCTTTTGTGGAGTGTGCATGAACTGTGCTGTACTATCGCTTTTCAGTGGGTTTTTATGCTGCTTGCTTCTTAAAGCCCTTTATGGGACCAGGCTTGTATATATCGACTCAGGGAGCTATGAATGAGTCAGGACTCCAAGGGTCAAGTGTTTTCCCATCCAAGGGCACGACATTTGTTTGAAAGTGTGGGCAGTAATGATTGGATTGGCATGGGGGGGTTAAGGCCCTGGAACCGTCCCCCATGTAGCTTGGCTTGCATTGCATGCTGTTAGGCACTTACCTGGAACATCCTGAAAATCCAGGAAGTGGGCCCCTCTTGCTTGTGTTTCTGGGGAATTCTGGAAGAAGGCCTGTAGTGCACCTGTAGTATAGCTAAAATATGAGACTGGGTGTTATGAAAGTGTAAATACTGGCTGGAGCAGCCGCTAGCACAACACACACGACGTGGGCCCTCGCTCTGCCCAGCTGTTTGTGCATCTTGGGCTTTGCCGTGACCTACGGCCTGCCAGCCTGCCTGCCTGCCGCTTGGTGCCCACGTGCCCCCGCCCGCTGCCGCGGGCCGCACAGCGAGCAGTGGGTGTAGTCCCACGGGTGTATGACTCACTTGTGAATCAGTCACCCTACTACCAGCAACGACTTTCTGAGTCCATATGAATAATGTTTTCCAGTCTGAGGTGTAAAAATCATGGGAAGCGTTCGTTTACATGTAGCTCCAGAGTTGGCTTCTGTTGATAATGACTGTGATCATGTGATCACGATCATGTGATGACTCCGTTTGGCTATAATGGATACAGTGCTGGCTACTGTGCCACACCTGATCAGAATGTGAGGTGTTGAATCGTAGGTCAGCAAGCTGGGTTGTTGGTGATGTGATCTGTTTTCTCCATAGTCAAGGGAGGCTGTGAATTCCATAGTTTCCCAGAAGCTGGTTTCCCAGCTTGGTTTCCCAGATGTGATGCAGCCCTCACTCACTCAAACACACACAAATATACATTTTACCCTTAACACAAATAAGGGCTCTTTTCTGAGCAAGGATGGATGGTGATGATGCCCGCTGCTCTGCCTTCCTCTGGGAGCTCCTCCACCCTCGCAGTGTCTGGATGCCCGTGCACACAGTATCCGTTACCCTGCTTCTCTTGTTCCCGCAGATAAGATAGAAGAGGCACAGAAAGAACTGAAAGACCCCAACATTACCCAGAAAGGTGAGAATAAATTTGATTCTGATGACTGTCATTTTAGTGCTTCTGTCTGGCAGGTGTTTTCAAACTGAAAACAGGGACCGCTGAATGGGAAAAAAAAAACCCTCGGCTAGGGACTCATCTCTGGTGTGCGGCTTTATAAATAACAAGAACTGAGGAGCAGGGGTGGGGT
>JAODKN010000046.1:8324920-8344920 GCA_026774425.1 Petrocephalus zakoni
CCCCCTCCCCCCCCCCCCCCCCCCCCCCCCCCCCCCCCCCCCCCCCCCCCCCCCCCCCCCGCCCCCCCCCCCCCCCCACGACGGTTGCTGATGGCTATGTAGAATGCATGAGATGCATCTTATCAAGTCCTACAGAATGCTTCTGCGGTCCCTCAGCCCAGGCTGAAAACCCCTGAATGCCATGATTTTCTGTTTTGGCCGCAGCGGAATGCGGCATGGCTGACATCGCCGACAGCCAGGAAGGTCACTGCCTAAAACCTAACCAGATAGCCTTGCACTGAAAGGGGCATTCCTGCACTGTTTATTGTTTTGTTTTTTGCTTGCCCAATAATGGGGTTTTAGTCAGAAACGGTTCATCCGTCTGCCTCCTGTCTGGATGGTCCTCACTACCTATTTGTGAGTGAGCTCAGTAAAAATGTCCAGCAGACATGTTGCATTACAAGGTTGATTAAGGTTCCTCATGTGTTGTCCTCGCCGTGGTAACGCACCTTCAGCTGTCCTGGCATGGCTTGTGCATTGATCGGAGCGTCACTGAAGCCATCATCCCAGAGTCTGCATGAGTGCGCTGGGCAGGGGCGAGTAGAAACAGTGCAGATTGACGTAAGACCTGGGTATGCTGTGTGGGTACCTGGTAGGTGGATGCCAGATTTGAGCTGCACTGGGAATCAGGACAGGGATTACCTCATTTGCCACTTATAGCTGCTGATGCATCTTCACTCGAAATGCGAAGATGCTGTAACAGCCTTAAAGACTGGAATGCTGTCAGAAGGCCTTGTGGCTCAGTGTGGGGTTTTCGTGAACGAGGGAAAACTGCACATGAGGCTGCATGCTTCGCCGCGTCCTGATGGCCTGGACCAGGGGGACATTGTGTATGCTGCCATTTGTTGTGATTAACTCTTAATTAGTTGGCTTAATTCAGGTTTATTTAATTGAGCTTTTAACTGTTACATGCTTTTAATAAATGTACACAGCCTGTTTAGAAATAATAACGCATAATGCATTCCAGGTAGGAATATGGTTAACACCTAACATTGAAAAGATGTATCAGTGGTCCTTTGCCACATCATCTAACACAGATTCTTAGAAAGTGAACCTTAATTACCATTAACCGTTAGCCACTTGGTTACCTGTATAATTTTTCGAAGCTGAGTGTGACCATCCATGCATCTTCCAACTGCTTTTGCCGGACAGGGTCACAGGGGACCTACAGTTTGTTCCAGGCAGCACAGGTCACAAGGCTGGAGGACACCCTTGACAGGATGCCAGCTCACTACAGGGCTCATGCACACACACAGAGTTATACGCTTTGTGCAATTTAGAAATGCCAAGTTAGATACTGGGAAGAAACCCACATGATGGGGAGAACGTGTAAACTCTGCGTACAACAGGGCAGAGGTGAGATTTGAACCCCAAAACCCACTCTAAATAACATTTATTTTTCTAAAACAAGGTATGTTACACAATGGATGACATGCATATTGAGTATTGGCAATGGATAAATGAATGAATGAATGAATGGCATTTATGTGACATCCTTTTTTTCTTATTTATTGTAGGTCTTGGTGAAAGTGGTAGAAGACATGCAGAAGTTAAGGGCTTGAAGAGGAAAAAAGTCATCGGGGAGAACCAGCTGAAGAAGGTCCCAAAGTCTCCTGTGAAAAAGCCTCCACAGTCCAAGCCCCCTGAGGCAGTGACCTTCCAGGAATCCAGGGAGCCGACAGCCTCCTGTTCTTTTTCCCGGCGTTCTTCACAAAATATACCAGATTCTTCCAACAAAAATGGAGACACAGACAGCATTCTGCAGGTGCAGCCACAGACTTCTGAGAGACTGAAGGGGAAGGCCACACCCAGCACAACTGCTTGCGAAAAGCTAATGCAGACTGAGGTGACCCATAGGCAACCAGAATTGCAGGCACTGCCTAAAGGGGGTAAGGATGCTGAGGGTTCTCAGCTGAAAGAGGACTGGATAAAGCAGGCTGACAGTGGGTTGCCCTCACATTCCAGCGCCCCCCTTGAGGTCTTGCTCAAGGCAATGGAGTCAGATCTTAGTTCCTTAACGAGACAGAATAGCTCCTTCTCTGTGGCTCTGATTGGGAAAGCAGACGCGGTCCCTGCTGCACAGTCCACCTTACAAGGTTCTGCAGCTATACCGCCTGTCAACTATGGCGTCCCTTCACAGCCAATACCAGCGCATTACTACCCAAGCCCTCAGGTGGTGCTGGCGAGTGGCGATGCTGCCAGACAAGTCACACCCCTGCAATTCCAGCCACTTGAGGTGTCGACGCAGAGCAACCAGACGAACTCGCAGCACAATACTGTGAAGTTTTCACCCTCGGCTACCAACCACCCTAGAGAGAAGCATGACCTTCAGCAGTTGTATGGTGCAGTGCCTGCTGCCTCCCTGACTCACACACCGGTTCCCCCAAGTCAGAAGGCCCTGGCTCAGAGCCAGCCAGTTGTGTACACCTGTCAGTCTGTTTCAGCCAGTGTGCCCAGTACAATTCAAGTCCCAGTCACGCCTGGATACAACCAGGTTCAAATGGCCACAATTGTTAACCCAGGCCTGGAGCAAGTGTCCAGTATATCTGGCAAGGATCAGAAACCCAAGAAGCAGGGGAAGTATGTATGTGAATACTGCAACCGGGCATGCGCTAAACCTAGTGTCCTACTTAAGCACAAGCGGTCCCATACTGGCGAACGACCCTATCCTTGTGTCACCTGTGATTTCTCGTTCAAAACAAAGAGCAACTTGTACAAGCATAAGAAATCCCATGCACATGCTATAAAACTGGGCAAGGTGGTGCGGTCTGATTCTGGAAACAGAGCCTTGTCTCAAGAATCGGACAAAGGTCTCAGCACACACTCCGATGTGGAAGAGAGTGCTGATAGCGATAAGGAAAGCGTTGCTGACTTGGACCCAGACTGTTCACAGAGCAGCACCAGAGCTTTGTCTGAGAGCAGTTTGCAGAGTGCTTGTGCCACACAAGACAGACAGGGTGAGATTGAGCTGCCTGCTGTCCTTGAGACTTTGAAATCTGTGAACAATCAGAATCCCACTGAGCCTAAAGCTACATTGCCAAAGGTAGTTGTCCATCCTGTCAATGTCTCCCCTTTGCGAGCAGACAGTCCGAGAGCTGGAGATTCCACCCCTGAGCTAACTACAGCTCAAAGGCAAAGAGAGTTTCAGGCAATGAGTGTGCGACCCACCATCAAGGTCTTGTCTTCTTTGAAAGAGGTGGACTGCACCAGTCCCCCGCAAGAGCCTGTAAGTGAGGATGAGGACCAGGTTTGCAAGTCGCCTCCGGGTGGGGGCCATGCGCAGCTACAAAGGCAACAGGCTACAGACTTCTCTCAGCAGCAGCAGGGCAAATGTTTGCTGAGCCCCCGCAGTTTGGGCAGCACGGACTCTGGGTACTTCTCACGTTCGGAAAGTGCCGATCAAGCAATGAGTCCCCCTAGTCCATTTGTTAAGATTATACCACCAACAGACATGGATGTGACCAAAAATATCTTATCTAGTCCTGCTACAGTTGTGGCAACAGTTATGCAGGCCAGCTGTGCGGAGAAGCCCCCAGCTTTACAGCGACAGATTCGTCCTCCACTGGAGACTAAAGCACTCTCACTTGAAGAACACATTTCAAAGTTGATATCGGATAACGAAGCAGTTGTAGATGACAAACAGCTGGACAGTGTAAAGCCTCGACGGACTTCTTTGTCAAGACGTGGAAGCATAGACTCCCCCAAATCGTACATATTCAAGGATTCTTTTCAGTTTGACCTCAAACCAATGGGCAGAAGATCAAGCTCCAGTTCTGACATACCTAAATCCCCATTCACACCCACCGACAAATCTAAGCAAGTGTTTCTCTTATCCGTCCCTTCTCAATATCCATCAATGGATTGTTTACCAATAACAAGGAGCAATTCAATGCCTACAACCCCAGGATATTCAGCCATCCCCATTAAGGCTGCTCCTCAACCCCACCCATTGAGAGTCTGTCAGTCGTTCGATGACAAAATTGCTTCTAGTAATGATGATGTGTTCATATCAGCCCCTCCTACTCCTAATCCAGCAATGCATCCTCGCACACTTGTACGACAGATTGCAATTGAAGATTCTTCTGCAAATGAAGGACATAGCCTTTCTTCTGCCCGGTCCATGGATGAGGGCTATCGTGGCCCAAATATATACAATGAGGTTCTGCAAAGAAGTAAGTCCTTCGAACAAGGACCTGTACCTGAAAGAAGCAAAAAGCCCCAACAAAATAAAGGCACTATGTACGAATGTGAGACTTGTCGCAATAGATACAGGAAACTTGAAAACTTTGAAAATCACAAAAAGTTTTACTGCTCTGAGCTTCATGGACCAAAAAATAAGTCTGTCGCTGTTCGAGAGACTGATTCAGACCAGTGTCTCAGAAATGTGCAGCAACCGCAGGTGTTCCAGGGGACAGTGGGTGTGCCTGGTTTGATGGAACAAGTTTCAGCAGTGAGAAAAAGAAGAAAAATGAAAAGTGTCGGTGATGATGATGACCAGTCCCCAACAGACACCAACCCTCCTTGCTCTGGAAGTTTTGATTCCTGCCAAATGTCGAAAGATGTTCGAACTGGAATCTTTTCTCAGCATTCTGTCTTACTGGATCTGCAGTCAGCCAGCAATTTGTCACAGGTCCCTCACATGCAGTTAATTGCAAGAAGTACTGAAACAGATTCAAGATTATCTCCAATTAGGGAAACTCAGATTAACATCTGTAGTAAAGAGAGAGAAGTACCGAGGCAAGGTAGTGGGACATCTGTCATTCGACACACAAATTCTCTTAGTAGGCCTAATTCTTTTGAAACATCTGAGTCCATTGACAAATCTTCTCCTGTTGATATTTTGGATAGAGAAGTGCAGAGCTCAACTAAAACCATAACTGGAAATTCATCAAATGCTGCGCGAGAAAGTCACTCTGAGTCTGCACCATTACAGAAATGTGCTAGTATAGAAAGACCTAGTGTGGACCAGCATATTGACCACGTAGCATCAGTGCCACCTGAAAGCTGTGTGCCTGTGCAGCAGTCACGTCTGGTACGCCAAAACAACATCCAGGTGCCAGAAATTCTTGTGACGGAGGAACCTGACAGAGAGCAGGAAAGCCTGGGGCATGAGCCAGAGAAACATTTGGAAACATTCAACTGGCCTCAGAGAAGTGAAAGCCTTTCTAAGTTGCCCACAGAGAAGCTTCCCCCTAAAAAGAAGAGGATACGACTAGCTCAAATGGAGCACTCCTCTGGGGAATCCAGCTTTGAGTCCACGTTGTCCCGCAGTCTTAGCAGAGACAGTAGTTTGTCTCGAGGTTCCAGTGTTTCTGCATCATTCGATAGAGATGAGCTGCCCCGGTCTGACAGCCCAGTAAGGGTGGAGTGTGCTATCAGACTTGCTGAGTTTCAAGGGTTGTCTTTAGTTAGCAATACTTTGGGTGTTCCTGACTCTAAGGTAATGAGACGAGCAGCATCGGAACAGATTAGCTGTACTCAGCCCTCAGGGGAGATTGACACAGACTATCGAAGTAAGTCTTTTGATTGTGGAACAATATCACCTACTAGATCATTGTCACCTCTTGAGAAAGTCTTGCCAAAGAGTCCACAAGCTCCTTCAGGGATCCAGTTGCCTCTCCTCGAAAGGAGAAGGGGACCTCTTGTTCGTCAGATGTCCCTAAAAATTGGACCAGAGAATCAGCAGCAGGCAGGAAAGCAGGTTTTACTTAGAAATCCAACAGCAAATGCAGTGACTGTTCCTCCACATAGGCCTGCAACAAGGCCTGTTATTGCACAGCCACTTATTCCCCACCAAGTAAGTCCTGTAGAATCACTTCAGCAGCCAACTGGACCCACAGTCCAGAGCATCAACCTAGGAAGCCAGACCCAACACCCTACAGTTCTTGGCCTTCCACATCCCTGGCACCAATCCACCAGGGTAATGTGCCAAAGTGTACAACAGCTTTCAGTCCACGATGCATCAAGTTCGAAGGATTTTCAGAACAATTCTCCTAACTCGCAGGATAAACACTTTGTGCCCAAATACCAATTGCAGTATTCTGCCATGAAAACAAGCCAAACATATTCACTCCCAAACACACAGGTCATGCAGATCAGCCTGCCTGTCAGCAGCCTTCCTGTGGCTAATGAGATTGTTAGTGTGTCTAAGCCAACAGATGGAATTCAGAATGTGTGTGTGATTCCACAGAATCACCAAGTAGCTGCACCCATTGTCTTGCCGATTTGTCTTCAGGGTAATCTGTCCTCATTCAATAGGACAGGTGTCACTCCTCTGCCACAAATTCTAGTCACCCATGAGCAGCTAAACACTTCCACAAAAGCAGCTTGCCATAGCCAGCCCTCTCAGTCCATGGACAGTGAAGTTGACAATTCAACACACATTCAAACAGATAGGTCTCCAGCCTCTGCTAGTCAGATAAACTCTGGCTCAGTTCCAGAAATCCAAAACATTGTAAGTGATATCCAACAGGGAACTACACCAGGTGGCTTGCAGTACTCTCATAAAATGGCCCTGTGCCCACAGCAGGAGCCTACTGCCTCTAGCAAACGTATGCTTTCTCCTGCTAACAGTCTGGACATTGCAATGGAGAAACACCAGAAACGGGTGAAAGATGACCACAGCGCTGCCTGCCTCACTGATGGCAGATCATTCAGTTACCTGAACTCCAAGATGGCTGAAGTGACCAGGCAGCGAAAACTGATTCTAGTCAGACAAGTTTGTACCACTGAGTCAGTGGATAGCCCAGTCAGTTCTGACATTACTGAGCTGGATCAAGAGAAACCAGAAGAAGAGAGAGCCCAGTCTGTAGGCTGTCAGTCATCCTGCACTTCCAAGGTACTTGAGACTGAAACCACCAGAGATGCCACATATCAGGTGTCAAGTCCTGCATTCCAAAGTCCAGGCAACCAAGTGTCTTCCAGTCTGCCAACTAACTTGACATTGAAGTCGCTAGGTAAGAGCGAGGAGCGGAAGTCCCCTGGCAAATCTCCTTTGAGGCCAGCAAGCTTTCATGGACAAGTAAAACTGGTCTCTTCTATGTCTGTGGTCAACACCAGAGACAGCCACCGCCTGTCCTTTCCCAGTCTGAAAACCACAACATCCTTCACCTGGTGTTACCTTATGAAGAGGAAGCCTCTCCACATTCCCCAGACTGACCAGAGGGTATCAGCATACTCTACCTGGGCCATCAGCAAAAACAACCCAAACCCACTGGGTCTGCCTACCAAAGTGGTCATGTCTTTATTCGATTCCAAACAGACGGCTAAAAAAATGCACTACACACAAGCCATAACCACAAGCCTGAAATCTGACATCTTGACGTACTCCAGCAAGCTAAAAGACAGCATGCCTAAGGTAAAGACTTTATTTAAAACTGTATTCAGTAGTTTATATTGCTTTCTTTATATTTTGTTGCATCCTTGCCATCTACTTACAGTACCTGTTATTCTTCATAGGTGTTAACCCCTCAGACATCCAAGCCTATGGAGAGCACCAGTAAAGTCAAGTCAGACACTCAACAGAGTACCGAGTCAGATAGAGAATCTTCTTCTTCCAAGACCGAGCCAAGACGTGTCAAAATCTTTGATGGCGGGTATGTTTAAATTGACTTTACAGCAATGGTTGTAGCATTAGTATTAAACAAACACTGACCCTTTCCTTCCCGGTGGTAGATACAAGTCCAACGAGGAGTATGTGTATGTACGTGGACGAGGCCGGGGCAAGTACATCTGTGAAGAGTGTGGCATCCGCTGCAAAAAGCCCAGCATGCTGCGGAAACACATTCGGACGCACAGCGATGTCCGGCCATACCACTGTGTGGACTGCAATTTCTCCTTCAAGACCAAAGGTGAGCTGCTGCTGCTGAACTTTTCTGTGTTATACTAGAGGATCACTGCCACATGGACAGTAAGGAATATTGGCAGATGCTGAGATTCAAGCTAGGTCCTGGAGCCAAGTTTCGATGCAGCTTTGGGGAATTCCAGCAGATTAAGATGTGGTTAGTTGTTTCAGTAGAACCAGACCAGTCCAATTTCTTTGCAAATTTTTGCTCAGTTTAAATCAAGGGTCTCCAATGTTTTTGTGGAGCTACCGGGGGGGGGCACAAAATGTGACAAACAGTTTTCTAATATCTATCATTTAGGCTACTCAGTCACTCCCTTTGGGAAGCTAGGGACTATTGGTCACTTTTTTACCCACATTTTCAGAGGCCTTGAAATTCAACACAGTGTGTATTTTAAAGAAACTTGCTCACTTTTTTGTTTTTCTGAGAATTACTGCTTCTCGACAAGATCCAAATGTGACTCACTAACTTAACTGGTCTGCCCACACACGACTGTGGAAGTGATCAGAGGACAAATGATGCCTGCAGCCGTTCAGAACTTCTCTTCCATGAGTTGGCTGATAGACACGGCCTGGCAGAGCCAGAGGCACAATCTACATATACAAGCCCTGCATGGGAAGTGTGTTTCCTACCTACATAAGCGTGTGTGTGTGTTTGTGTGGGGGAGGGTACGTGAGAATAACTGGCAGGTGCTGAAGCAGAACCCGCAGCGGCTGTGACAGTGTGACGTATTTTTGTCGATGGCGGAGGAAGAGCAGACTCGGGGGATTGACGCTTTTCATGTCAGATGATCACCAAAGTTGCGTAAAAAAATGCGTAAGCAAAATCCCCAATGCAGCAGGAGCGATCTTTATCTGTAACACTGCTGATCGTGCAAAGGTAGACCTGGACTCATCCCCCGGGTCAGGACAGCCTCGAACAGAGCTTAATTGAGCCCTCTGTCTTCGTAGGAAATCTCACCAAGCATATGAAGTCCAAGGCCCATAGTAAGAAGTGCTTGGAGTTAGGGGTGTCTGTGAGCCCGGTTCAAGATGCTGACACGGAGGATTCAGGTAAAGCTCCAGTTTTGGTCCTAATCTTTATATTAGGTGATGTACTAGGCCATTCATTAAGGTCTCTGTTGTCATTGCAGATTCTGTCAGCTATTAGCCAATCAGAATCATATTTTCAATGGGCCATAAAATGTCACAAAAAAAATGTGCACAAAAATGTCACTATTTCTAATAGAAGTACCTTTTATAGAAACGCCTTTGCAGAAATGGCTAAATACAGGGCAGTATCAGAACAATGTGTCGCAGATTAATGCATCGCATATTAATGTGTCGTATAAATAAGGCAAGTGCAAGTAAAAGCCACATGCAAATTTGCCAGCCGCTGACTGAGAACCTGTGGATTCTGACAACAGGATCACCTTGCTTTGTGTTCATAACAATAGCGACGACGGGCACTAACGGTGGATCGTGTTTGTTTTGCCGTGCAGCTGTGGTAATCGATGCCTGCGCCACAGCCTAATAGTCTAAGCCGAATGCAGCTCTCTCTTCCTATCCCAGAGTGCATGTGGGCGGCATGTACATCGTGTGGAAAGAGGAAATTGCAGCTTCTAATATTAGCAAAGATGCTGGGGGGCTCTGGGCTCCCTGTTGCTGGAGGAGTGTTTATTTCATCTTGTCCTGAGGCTGAGACCGTGGGCGTGTGTGGGACACTTCCTGTGTCCACAGCTCCGTCTCATCCAATCACTTTGTCATAATAATCACTGTCGTTATTGCAGGACGGTTAGTGGGAGCCTGTAACCTTTTGGTAATGAAGCTAGTTTTGCTGTTACCTGCTGTTCAGAGCTCTGATAACACCGCCACCTAAATGTTATGGATAAAATGTCATTAGACATTAATTTTTCCACTCACTTTCTAAAGTGAAGAAAAGAGCACACCATATTGCTAAGTAGCAGCACTAGGCTAATGTTAAACTCCCATAGCTGCTGCCTCAATGGTGAGAGATGCACTAAGACTTCCAGTTAGAAAGAGCAGGACTCACAATGCTGCAACCGGCATGGAAGTCACGTTTAGCTGTGGCCTTTCAGGAGACCGAGCCCGGATGGTATCAATAGACCGGCCTGGCTCTGATGGGGACGAGTCTGACGGACCGGATGATGAGGACAACGATGGAGAGGAGGAAGACGAAGAAGACAGCCAGGCCGAGTCCAGCCTTTCGGCCACGCCATCCGTCTCCGCCAGCCCGCAGCACGTGCCGTCTGCCCTGGCCAGCGTCCCACCCAGCGCCCTGCTGGCCCAGATGTCCCTCTCGAACAGCCCGCCCCCCCCGGCAGTCCCGCCCACTGACTGCCAGACCTCTGACACCGAGTCCGTCACCATGATGAGCCCCGTCTCACCCTGCAGGCAAATGTCCATCGATTACCCAGATTCAGAGTTCCCTGCGAGCCCCCCAAGCGACTCCACGCCAAGGCACAGCCAGGTGAGGCCGATGGCTTCTTTTCACACTCATATTCCCAGTTGGAAAGTTCAGGTCCAGAAAGTAAACATCCAGATCAAGGTTTTGTTTCAACCAAACAGTTGAGTGACTGTGACTCTTTATGCTCAACTGGGTTGGCTGAAAGAAAACCTTGGTTTGGATTACTTTCTGGACCTGAACATTCCACCTCGGCTCATATCGAGCTTATAAGTCATAGGATGGATGGTAGTGAGTGACCCCCGCTATCCTTTCCTCAGGACGTTCTGAACACCCCGTCTCAGACTGGGGAGGTGGGTGTTCCAGTCGACCGTGGCACCCAGACCAGCCTCCTGCCTTGCTCCACCTACGCCCAGCAAGGCCCCCTTCATTTCCTGCCCCAGAGCCAGATCCCTGAGGGCGGACCGGGCGGGACGGCACACCTGTTCAGCCACCTGCCTCTGCACTCCCAGCAGCCTGCCCGCACCCCCTACAGCATGGTGCCTGTGGGTGGCATCCAGCTGGTCCCGGCCGGCCTGGCTGCATACTCTACCTTTGTACCTGTTCAGGCTGGTCGTGTGCAGCTCACCATCCCGGCTGTGAGTGTAATCCACCGGGGCAGCGGCCCCCTTTCTGGCCCAGGGCCAGATGGCCTCTCACAGGCTGAGGCTGCACCAGAACCCTCTGGTGTCTTGCCCTGCTTGCCCATAGGCCAAGTGGGTGTGGCTGGACTGCAAACCCTAGGGCCACCCCAAGCATTGCAGCCCCTGGGTCTCGACGCCCTCGGGTTGATGAGTCTGGCAAACACTGGTGGCTCCCCTGCACAGCTATTACCCCAACCAAGCCTTGCGATCAATGCTGTTGGTCTGCAGGTGCTGGCTGCTAGCCCAATTCCCCAAGGCAGCCCTGCCCCCCAAGGGAGTCCCACCCCTCAGACGCACCTGCCCAGCCTGCAAATCCTCAACTTCACCCTCCCCGCCATCATCCCCTCCCTCAGCCCACTTGCGCCCCCGCCGGAGCCTGCGGGGAGCACAGAGAGTGCTGGTACTCTCCCCAGCCACAGGGAGACGGAGTTCCCACTGTCTGGTGGTACCACCGCAATGACCTCCCCTGCTGCGCAGCTCCAACAGGAAGTGACCTCAGCTGGCAGATCCAGCACGTGCGCAGGTGATCCCGCCCGACAGGAAGGGGCCACTTCGCCCCCCGATTCTTGCCAGCCCACGAATGGTTGTGAAAAAGTGGCACAGGGCATTTCGACAGGGGGCATTAAGGAGAAGACTCTGAGGCAGCAGGTGACGGTCGACTACAACGACGGCTCGAGTGACGACGAGGACAGACTCGTCATTGCCACCTGAGAGCCCCCGTTTACAAGTCACTTTTGTTCCGTTTATGCTGGTCAATTTGTAAAACTGACAACACTTAAGGGGTCAGAGTCTCTGAAATGTGTCCCTCTGTTTAAAGCACATTTTTTTACATGTATGTGCAATCAAAGATGATGATGACCAATCTTTTTACTTTTACCTTTCCTTTTTTTCGTCACCTCTGGACGTTTTTCTTTTTTTGTACATGTTGTATAGACAGTCGTGCCTTGTGTAAGGACCTGTATATAATCCACTGCAAATCCAGTAGTTGTGTTTGTTCAGAGAACCTAGATGTAAAAAAGAAAAAAAAACAGGATAAAATGGAAGTGAAAAAATATTTTGAAAAGTTTTATGTAATAGATTTATGGAAAACTAAACTCTATATGTTGCACTGATGAATGTCCATTTCTATGGCTTTGGGGCAGCGTCTCTGAGTGCAGATGGTGGAGTTGAACTTATTTATTGCGTTCCATCGGCTGACCAAGGGCCTCCAGACCCACTGGTCTGTGTAACTGTAGCTTCACATTGCGGTATCTATCCTATGATCTGTATCAGTAAAGCTTTGTTTACAAACGTGTAAGAGCTGTCTGTGTGCTGTGTGTGTTTCTTTAAGTTCTGTCAATCAATCACGCAGACAGTGTGACATATCCTAGTCAGCGGCCGACACCAGCAGGCTGAGAATGGCACACATTCCAGTTTCTGCTATCCTCTGTGTGTGTGTGTGTGCACGTGTGTATTTATCTTCCAGCAAGATAAAGACACCATCTTTCCAGCAGTGACCATGTGTATCCTTTCAGCGGAATATAAAAGCCTGCATTCCACCGTCCAGTGAGTGCCTAGCAGTGTTAAAACATAAGAATGCCAACCTTTCTGCACCCCAGTGGGGCCCCCTGGAGGAGACGGGGCATTACTGCAGCGACCTTGGTTGCAAGGAGTGGACATTTGGGATGTTGCCAAGCAACCGTGCCCACCGAACAAAATGGTTTGAAGACCTGCTGTATTCTAATAATGTGGCTGTTTTTGCTGTGGTGGGGGACAAAAACGCCCATGGATCATGCTTGGTTTAGGGGCTGGTTTTATGAACAGGGACAGTGATTAACACCCTCTGAGGGTGGGCAGAGAGCTGGTCTTTGCTTTGCATGCTGGGAGTCGCTCCGCATGTTTCAATAATTGCTTTCAGCTGCTTTTCGCTGCCTTTAATGACTGCTACAAATAGATCGCTCTTTCCTCTAAAAACAGTCATCAAAACGAACAAACAAACCAGTTGCTTGATCGGGAGCTGGACCTTAAAGATGGAAGCGCTGTTCCAGAACGGCACCTGCATCTGGGACAGACCTCCTTTGGTCTGCGGCATTGTCAGGGTCTTTCCCTGACTCCACAGTCGGCTCTGAACAACCAGGGCAAAATCCAACCCACTACCTCACTGAGCCCTCCGTCCATGTGTTGCCTTCTTACCAGTAGGGGTTGTGTCAGACTGATAATATGGACCCAGAGGAGGCAGAAGATGGATGTCACTTTATGTAACTGCTGAAGATCAGGGGGATACGATTCCCTGAGGAGGATCAACAGTTATTCTTACTTCTGCTGTCATATCTCACCCTGCTTTGATATTGTTTGCTCAGCAGTAACTCAGATTCCTAGAAGAACTGTGGAAAACTGTAATTACTAATCAGATCATTGTGCTATGTGTTATTATGTGATGATGGCTGCATGTCCCTAATAAAATGATACACACCATTGCACTTTAGAAGCTCAAACACTATTTTGTCCTTCAAGTCTCTCAAAACATTGATTGTGATTCTTTTGTACCATCCCGACTGTCAACAGGAATAGAAGAACCACAGGCAGTCTGCATGTTTAGTAGTCTAGTGATTACTGATGTAATTTCTACATTCCCCCATATGGGTAAACATGCACTGGATGGACTTTTAGCTTGTGTCTGCTTAAAGAACAATTTACAGGATTCAGTTGGAATTCAACCTTCAAATGCTTGTCCAGCATAGAGTGGGGGTGGGGGTCCTGGGGCTTATCACAAGCAGCATAGGACAGGGGTAAATCCTGGGCAGGATTCCAGTACATCACAGGGCGCATGCACTCACACATTGGGGAGTTTAGACACACTGCTCCGTATAACTGCATGTCTTCGGACCGCAGAAAGAAACTGGAGCACCCAGAGGAAACGGCTAAATATTTTTCTTGAGTCGTTCTTCAGAAGATACTGCTTCATTCTATCCATTCCGCGAGAACACAGTCTATCCATGCTTAAAATTCCTCGGCACAACTGCAGTGTGTAGCGAATGTTGAGTGCGCGAGGAGGGCGAGATTCTTCTTGATTCTCCTTGCATTCAATCATATGATCAAGAAATTAGTCTCAATTCCCATCAGATTATTAGTCTTCTTAATAATACAAAGAAGCCATTTAAAACAAACGCTAAAATGCATCTATCAAAGACTCGCTGAAAAGCCGTGGATTCTTACCAAGCATTACGTTAGTACACCTTCTTCTCATACTGGCATCATGAAAATTTTAAACAGTATTAATTTTAATTTGTCGATGCATTTGAACTGTAGGCAGCAGCCCACGTATTCGCGGTGTTGTGTCGCCATCTGCTGTCCCGGAAGCAACACTACCTCCATTAACATCCAGATGTTGGCCGAGCCCCCTGACGCGCCGCCCTCGGTCTCTCCATCACTCAGAAAGTACAAGTGCAAATGTCTTATCTCGATCTACATGTCGCGTACGGCACCTTCCAGAAAAAAAGCTTTGTCTACTAATAAGGCAGAGAACAAGCGTGTTTACACGCGTCTGAGCGGGGAGAAGGAGGGGGTCTCGGAGACTATATAAGGACTTAGACAGCAGTCCCAGGCATAAGCAAAGGGCTCAATTAGGAAAAGTTACCTGCGCTTTATATGGCTGCGCTGTAAGGAATTTTTACTCAGTTTAACAATTTTGCTGGCAGTTTCTGATTCCCAGAAAACTTACTCACAACTTATTTACAACTTAAACTTATTAAAAGAAAACATCAAAATGGAATTGAACCTAATTTTCTCAGTGTTGTCGGTGTTGTCGTTTGGATTTTTACACCCAGGTACGTTATGGATATTTTGAAAGTCTTTCAAAACTTAATAGAAATTAAAGCATGTCACAAAACTTTTTTATTACTTAATGTGGATAATTATTTACGGAAATATGGTACTTTAAAGGCAGTTGCGCAAAAAATACTTTTCTCCCCAATGACTTGTTAAGATAGTTTAGTTTGGTAGATCTATAATGTAAGCGTGCTGTGCACGCGCTTGGGTGTTAAAGCGTGTGTATTGAGATCAGCGTTAAACTTTTTTAGCGCTCTCCGTGGCGCCGGCTTCGTTCACTAAGGAGCCAGCGGTCGGCACCAGGCATCTGGAGCACCACAGCCGCACCAAGCGATGCTCCTGTGCAAGCTTCCTAGACAATGAGTGCGTCTACTTCTGCCATCTCGACATCATCTGGGTCAACACGCCAGAGTACGTTCCCGAATAATAATAATAATAATAATAATAATAATACTGCAGATTTAAGCATGCCGATCGACTGTATTGACGTTGCTTTCTGTCCAGGCGCACCGTCTCTTACGGACTGGGAAGCGCTCCGCGTCACAAGCGCTCGGCGGCCGCGTCCCCGAGCCGGCGCGGAGCGGAGAAAGCGCGCTGCAAGTGCGCCAGCAGGGAAGACGGCAAGTGCGCGACTTTCTGCCGCACGGAAAGCCAGTCCAGGTAAGAGGATTTCTGCCCGATTATTATTATTGTTATTAAGAAAGCTTTACGTTGGCAGGAAAGCCGTAAATATGGGGGCCTCGGAGGAGGTCGGATACTCTGCAACCAGCAGTTAGTAGGGCGGGCCTGTGAAAACAAGTCCGTAGGCATGAGTATGTTAAATGTCAAATGTACTTTTCCAAACCAGTACATTTGTGAAAACATCAGGTATTTTATTTATTTTTTTGCTTGTTTTTAGGAACGTGCGGAGGGGGCCCCCTGCTTTGAGCCTGTCTACCATTAAACTTGAGAGACGTCTAGGACACTCCCAAAGATTTAGGAGATCATGGCACCCAGGGGGGACAAATAAAAGGTACGAACGAATGTTGTGGAACAACCAAAAAGAACCAACAGAAAATTATAATTTCAGATTAAAATGAAGAGATGTGAAAGAAATTATTTGGTCTTCATCACTCCTTTCTGTCCTCTGCAGGATTACTGCTAGGGGCCAGTGACAATGGGGACCACCACCGACACAGGGCTCCCCGATGGTGCTCCATGGTTTCCTAGAGCGCCCCCTTTGGGTCCGGGGGAGAACTCTATTGACACGCGGCCAGGCATCCCTTATTTCTGTCAGATGAGAAGTTCTTTCATTCCTGAAGACAAAAATGCTGTTAGCCGGAGGCTGCAAAGCTGGACTGGACTTTGGATGGTCAGCAGGGTGGATAAAGGACCATCTAGCCAGGAACAAGCAGCCAATGCCAGGCTCAACCACCAACACCACGGCTACCTCTTCTCACCTTTCTGTTCCTCAGGAATGTTGGTCTTTGGCCTCGGACATGGACTTCCTGCCAGCTTTCTGTAGCTTCTGCTGAGCTGCAGCGAGGAAAGGTCTCACACCAAGAAAGGGCACATCATCTCACTACATGATGACTCAAAGAAATCCAGACTTTTGGATCAGCCCACCCCCCAACAAAAAATGACTTCCAGCTAGATTCTGCTTGGTTTTTGACTAAGAATGTTTTTTTTCTCATTGATAAGATAAGGGATGAGTATAAGTATTTCTGCTCAGTTTTTTTTGCTGAAGCAAAGTATTCTGAAATATGCTGAATCATCTATATACTGTGCCAGGCTTAGTATAAGACATCTTCTGTTTTATCAAAGTGTAACCATGTTTATCCATGTTAGGCATGCATTTCATTTCGGCCACATTGGTCAATGAATTTTCTGATTCATTTCTTTGAAATGACCGATCAAGCTGATGCCACTGAAACAGGCAGGGCAGACATCAAATAAAACTATTGAGCTCCAAACCCTAGTGTCTTTTATGTCAGTTTTAGCAGTTTAGAGTTCAACATAACACATCATTTAAAAAAATTAGGGCGACCTGATTGGTCAATATATCAGTTTTTCAGTGTCACAGAATGTGACTGCCAATAGGCAGTATTGATAAAGAACAAATGAGCATTTCTGAATTTTTGCTTGGCAGGTGGTGATATCGGTAAGTACCAGGAGTAATTCCGGAGCTAGAACCCAAAAATCATAATCTTCCAGAATATTCTGAAGTAAGTGAAAAGTGAATTGACTCAAATGAAAGTGAAACTCACTCCATAAGAGCTATTGGACGCCACATCAGTGTTAAGCAGTGAGGCGGATGTAGCCTTCGTGGCCTGTTTGAGGTATCAGCAAGGTCCCCAGGGGGACCCCCTCTGAGGTGTTTCCCCTGTTGCCTCAATTATCAGCAATAGTCACTGGCTATGGAGTAGGTGACATAAGCAGGTATTAATTGACTACAGACACCTCAGTTATTAGATACTAATTATTCAGTCACCTAAGGTGATAAAAGAGGAGAATGAGTTTAGCTTGAGAAGTCAGCCAACTAATACTTGCAATGCAATTTTATTTATATAGCGCATTATCACAACATTACATTGTCTCAATGCGCTTTACATTTTCTCTGCCACATAAAGAATAACATAAAAATACTTGTTGGTGAGCTGGCCAGTTGCTTTCTCTCTGTGGTGTGAAGTCACCATTCCACCCTTGTGTCAGGGGCATCATGGGCTAGGAATTCACCCTGTATATTCAGCCACACCACCTATATGCAGGACTTTGTGGGGGAGGCACTGCCTTTCAATACTTTGTGCATGTCTGCATTGCATATGCTTATGAATTATTTTGCTGCCCAATAAACCATTGTTTTGTTGGGACCACGCTGGTGAGAGACTCCTTACGAGGTAATCCCCACTCTCGCTGTAGGCCAGGCCTAACACTATGGCTCGATGCACCCTAAAAATTGTCTTCAGCAATGTGGCCGTAACTAACGGAGATGAGAGAAGTATCACAGAAGAACGTCAGGAATGGGTACTCACCGATCCCCGTCACCTGGCGGTGTCTCTACACGCTCAGGTATTCAGGACGGAAAGGCAGAGCAGTTGGTACGCGACTGGAAACTGCACCGATGTGATCTGACAGCTGGGTTCGGGGCCTCTGGGGCCACACCCACCACACTGGGCCCCCCTGTGACTTGGGAGTGACAGCCTCACCCAGGTACCCTGGAACTCTGAGTTCAAATGGTCAGTTTGCACCCCAGAAAGGGCAGAGCACATTTTCCCATTATCATTTAGCACTCATTGCTGAAGTCCACAGCTGTGCCTGAGGACATTTAAAGTGGTGCACGACTGTAGAATGACTGAACACAAGTAAACGTCCAAGTATTTTCTGATTTGCCACATACCTCAGAAGCTAATAAGCTTTTCTGTTTATTGAAAATAGAAATGATGCAATATTACATGTACATATCAAATGCAGTGACTTCAAAAACCCGGACTGGACTTACATTTTTTGTGACGCATGGAATTGACCTAGTATTCACAAGGATAATACCACTAAGATCTCTGATTCATCCATAGCATGACAGTCCATCGCAGGGTTCACACACAACCATGGGCTATTTAGGGTCATTTAACAGCATATCTTTGAACTGAAGAAGGAAATCTGCATACCACAGAGAGAACATACCCCCCCCCCCCCAGACAACACACAAAAACACAGCTGGGCTGGGACTCAAACCCAAGGCAATGGGGTTCTGAGGTGACAGCACTACCAGTGGACCCCAATGCCAGAAATAGAACTGACAAAATAAGTATTAAATCATTTTCCTATACAGGCAGGTTAAAAATGTCTTACGTACGGACAACTCGTACTTATGAACATATAGCCTATTAAATTTAAAATTCATGAAAAACATTGAACAGCTTTAGTTTGTCAGCTTGACGTCCAGTACATTACCGTACATAGTTACTTTTATTATTATTGTTATACTAATATTATTATGTACTGTTTTGTTATTTTTCCAACTTAGCTACAAATTTGACTTAAAAACAGACATACGGAACGGATCTCATTCATAACCTGAGGACTGCCTGCATCTTGCTTAGAAAATCTCTCTTGTTCCGTCTTCAAGAGTTATGTAATCGTTTGCTGAGTTCACCTGTGTGCAGTTCAGGCGTTGATATCATTTTAGATTAACGACTCTGGTCTCTTGGTGATGCTGTAGTCTGTTAGTGACAAAGAGATATTGAAAGCTAATGTGGGATGCGGTTCTTGAGCGCAGTAACTGGGGGACGATTAAAGGAAAGACACAGTAGATCCCCTGAGGCGCCAGTATCAAAAGAGCAGCAGCATCATAATAAAATGGGGAATAGTGAGTCAGCCTAGGACACATCACCCTCGGAAAGTGAGTATGGGAGGGGGAATTGTGAGCGAGGGCAATAAGAGCCGCATGTAAGCTAAAGAGCAGCTATGGTTCTCCATGGCTGAAAGGAGAAACACTGCCTGTGGGTGAACAATAGCCCATGTAGATCAGAGGTATGGTGCATGTCAGAGGCTGTCTGTGCTTAAAATGTGTTGCCATAAACTGGCTGTTGGGAAGTTTGGGAATTTTCCCAGTGGGCCAGTCTTGTGATGACCAGTCTTTCTGCCACAACCACAGCATTGTCTTATATAGCTTAAAAAGATTGGGTGTCCTACCCATCGGCCCGTCTCGGAATGCTTCTGGGTCAATCGCTTCTGATGATCAGTGGCTAATGATTTCTTTCAAATGGTTGATTGCAATCAATAAAATATACCGAGGGCTGCCAAATTTCCGGGCTGCTTTTTGTCTTCAGTCCACCTCTGAAGACAAAGACATCAAGGACAGATGAAAACAAAACTGGATAGTCTGCTGAGCACTACGTTTGCCAAGGGGCTAATGCCGTCCGAAGAAGGCTATTCCTAATCTGAAGTACAGGGGGGCAGTATAATGTCACAGGGATGCTTATCTGCTTTGTGGGGGCTTTCTGAAAAGAGATGCCAAAATGCACGGTGCAGAAACCTGCTTCAATAAAACCTGGGACATGGAGAAGGACCACAAGGATACAGCAGAAATTATTTTGAAGAGGCCTGCTAATGAAAAATCTTTGGTCTGGAGTTACAAACGCTATCAATTAAACTGAAGAACTATCTCTGGCAAGCAGAAAAGATCGCTGACCAATGGTAGCCCCCTTAACCCAGAGAGATCCTCACTTCTTTTGCCACAAAGATG
>JAODKN010000046.1:8352064-8366183 GCA_026774425.1 Petrocephalus zakoni
GTCCGCTGAGGGTGCAGAGACAGCGCGACGCCACCGGCCATGTGTCCGCTGAGGGTGCAGAGACAGCGCGACGCCACTGGCCATGTGTCCATGAAGGGTTCAGAGACAGCGCGTAGGGTGCAGAGGGTGCCACGTTTATGCGGAGGGTGCAGAGACAGCGCGACGCCAACGGCCATGTGTCCGTGGAGGGTTCAGAGACAGCGCGGAGGGTGCAGAGACAGGGCAACGCTGCCGGACACGTGTCCATGGAGGGTGCAGAGACAGCACGGAGGGCGCAGAGACAGCGCAGAGGGTGCAGACACAGCGTGGAGGGTGCAGAGGGTGCCACGTGTCTGTGGAGGGTACTGATAGAGCGAGGAGGGTGCAGAGAGAGCGCGGAGGGTGCAGAGACAGCGCGACGCCACTGGCCACGTGTCCGCGGAGGGTGCAGAGACAGCGCGACGCCGCCGGCCGCCACACTTCCTGTCTTCTCCCCACTTTGTTTACGTTTCCAAACCTATTGTCGGAAACACGCGCTTCAGAGCAGCGGCAGCGGCAGCCCCGCCTCCTCAGTGTGGCCGCGGGCTGTTCCCTGTAGGACCGCTACAGAGCTATCACATGTTAGGGGTGCCTCTCAGGGGTAAGAGCTGTCAGCACCCCCCTTCCTGGCCTGAGGTGTTATCAAAGCCCCGGTGCTGCTGGTGCTGGCCCGCTCCTGGGGACCACATTAACCACATCGCCCCCCAGAAGGTAACTTGACCCGGTCCTGATATCTCTGAAGAGCTGATTCCTTGCCTCTAAACTCATTTGTTTTCTGTGGTCTCTCACGGTGAATATAAATGTTAAAATTGCATAATTAAAAGTACACATTTGAGCTTGAATTAGGAAAACTGATGACAATATGCCAGTTTTGAAGCAAGCCTTTTAAAAGACTTGAAGCTTGAAGGTTCTGCATCGGCAGACATTGATATTTACAAAGAAATAGCATTAAACATTATACCACTGCTATTGGTATCCTTATAGCAGGATTTCAGCAAGATGCCCCAGTGTGATTTTGATCATTTGGCCCGCTGAGTTGACAGACTCAGGGCTGGTGCGAAGGACTGGGGGTCGCCCCACACGCAGAGCCTCTCGCACCTTCCTCTCGGCAGAGGGGACCCACAGGTCCAGCAAGAACAAGCACACGAGGCCTAAGAAAACATTCCACTTAAGAGTGAGCCCTGTTCTGGATCCTGTTTCCTTCTGTCGGATAATCAATCTTTCAGCCTGCAGTAGCAGATCAGGAATTGCCACGGCCGTGTGGAGAAAGCCCTCTGTTTGCGTTTCTGTGCTGCTGTGATCCGAAGACGCCCCGAACGTGAAAAGGAACCGGCAGACAAAGAGGATAATAGTGGCGGACGAGGTCAAGGGTTAAGGAACAAACAAACATGGGGCCTTGCACGCTTTAGCTTTGATTCATAGCTAGGCATTCACACACACTCACACACCACACACTAAAGTCTAAAACAAGAAAAGGTCAAAAGCCAAGAATAATAGACATTTTATGAGAAACTCATTATAGTAAACAATTTATACTGTTTGCCTAAGATCATAGAGACACATTAATTTCCTGGTGGATAAGATCAGGCTTGGGGGGTGAATCACACTTAAAGAACAAGCCAAGTTATTTATGTTATTTAAGTTAAAAACCCTGCATTTTAAATTTGGATAGATGAAGCAGTTCCTCGTAACATGGAACGCCCATGTGTCGCTGGGTTTCTGCTGGACAAAGCGGTGCAAGAAAACTGTTTCAGCAGCGATATTGATCAATATTTTTGTTCTGGTGGATATAGTATAAACTTCAGGAAAATCCTGACCCTGTAGTTAAGGCTTTGCCATTGCAACACTTTTTTTTAGTTAAAAGCTTGTTTTTTACCATTGATTTCTTTTTAACTGAGAAATTGGTCCTAAGTATTTCTATAATGAATATGGGACAAAAGTCAGAAAAAAATTCAGAGTCCATTAAGTACGAATGCAGACTAAGACATGATCTGTGGTGGCCCTGGGAAGGAAGGAGTTAACATGGTTTAGGGACAGTAGCATCTTAATGATATTCACCGCTTCCTGTCAGGTATCGAGTGCCCTTATAAGTCATGATGATATTCAGGTGCCTGAAGCCCTAATAGCTGAGAGACAAACATGCAGAGCAGGTAGCGCATGCAAAGTACATTTACTGACGGAGAAGCAGTTTAATCTGACGATTAACCTCATTGCACGGTCTGTAAAGTCTGCTTTCAACGACAACCACCAAAATCTGCCTCCGCCTGTCACCCTGTTATTGTTAATAAAATACCCAACAAAAACGATCGGCGTACGGGGGCGTAATCCTGAGCTAAATATAGCTTCGGCAGCCGCGCAGTTGCGCAGTTGCGCAGTCGCCCCACTATAGGCCGCCAGTGCGCTGCACGCACACCCCTGCCCACCTGATTGGAAAGGACGCCGCGATGTGCCGGGAATATTCCCTGTGCTGGTAAAGAGGTGAAGCAGCTGCATTCTCTCCGTTCCCCGTCTCATGCGAGCCCTGGCCAGCCCGCCTTCTCCCGCCGCGCGAGCCCCAAACACGATTAACGGCTCAATTACGCCCGGCCCCGAGCGCATGGCGCTGACAGACGGGGCTTTACGACAGTAATCTGGATGTTGATGGGCGGGAGGCCGGCTGACAGATGGGGGGGGCGGCGCAGGGACCCTGGGAGCTGGGGGGGATGACAGATGCTGTTCAGCCGCTGATCTGAGCGCCAGCTCACACACTGGGGCTTGGTTCCCCACTCAGGAGCGACCGGACAAGGAGACAGCCGCTGGGGCCTGTCGTCTATCAGGATGACCCCCGGTGACCTTCCGCTCTGCACAGGATTCCCGACTGTGGTGTACAGTCCGCCGTCAGGCCTGCAGTATGGCCGCGAGTGTATTCTTCCTCATTTTTTAATCCATCATCCAAAATCTGGTTTGTCTTTTATACCATGTGACAAACTTTCCTTCAGATGTCCTTCATAGTGGGCCTGACCTAGGCATCGTCTGGGCCCCTGGGTAAGAGATATCACACTGACAGAGGCAGAGGACTGCCTATAGCTAGGCAAATCCAACGAAGTGTGAGTGCCCCCTCTTGTCTCCCTGGGAAAGTGTGCAGGTACAATGCCCAGGGAATAACACCTGGAGGTGCTTGGCAGGGGTCAAAGGTCAAAGGAAGGTCAAAGCGATTGAGACGGAGTGACAAAATCTTGCTTCAACACAGGGACTCTCTTTTAAAAACCGGAACAGTTAAGTTCTTCCTTATTCCCTCAAGTTGTGACACCAGAGTAATACTTATATACTTAAAATAAAAAAAGAAATCTAACATGGTTAGAAATTGAGGCCATTAAAGCAACTCTCTCAGCTCTACAAAATACTTATGTCATACATAAAAGTGTGCCTTGCATGGGAACTACGCATTTATGCATGTGCTGAATAGCTTAAATTTCATTGCTGAAAATACAAAACTGAAATGATGTTGGTTTATTTTATATATATCTATCCCTGCTGGAGGTTCCCCCAGTTCTGGTCCTAAAGGGCCAGAACCTAACACAGTTTGCCGATTTCCCTGTGCAAACACACCTACTGAACCTGGTTAAGATGTGTTTGAGCAGGTAAATTAGCAAACTGTGTTGGATTTGAACCCTCCAGGTCCGGAATTGGGGATACCTACTCTGGTATACAGCACCCAGACACTGGTGTGTTATCCAGTCACTGTGTTTAGTGAGCCGCAGGTATCAGCCAGGAGCTCACAGGATCACCGTCAGGAACAGGAGTCACCATGGCTCACGCCTTCTGCAGGAGTGACTTGGCTTCCGAGCCTGGGGCCACAGATAAGCCACTTCCGGGATGAGCGCGCGCCGTCTTCGCGTGTCACCGACACAATAAACAAAGACAGAGAGCTTCACAGCGGCTCTTTGTGGAGTTTATGGAACCGTGTTGGGGCAGTGTTACGCCACAGACACACCAAACAAAGCTGCAAATGGACCGCAAGCCCCCCTCCCCCAGCTCACAGAAAAAGGCAAACCTCAAGAGCCTCTGAACTCCTAGCTGGCCCCATCAGAATTCACTAATACTGAAATTTAAAAATTCACAGTTCACTGTCTGGTAGATAACAGCACTATTTATCCTGTCCGCTATCAACTTGTCTTATTTTGGGCTTAAAAAATGCAGTCCCTTGTCATAATTCGTACAAGCATTTACCGGTGCTCATCGCTCAGGCTGGTAAGCTATGCCGGTTTTATTTTCTGGGAGTGATTTGGACCAAACTGGGATTCACCAGCTGGCTCTTACTCCACCTTGTTTCGATATCCAAAGCGATGCACGCAAGGGCCGCGACCACTGGCGCGAACCTGCAAACAATACTGTTTGATACGGTTGCTTCCACAACAGGGAGAAAAACAGTGCGATTCCTGCAAATCCAAGCTGGACGTCCAGCTTACCGGCGCTCGCAGGAATTGCTATGGAATCACAATAACAGGAACTCCAGCACAAATGCTGTAGGCGGCCTGATAAGGCTTGCTGTGTGATGCTGGTCTGCCAGTAAAATCCACCCGAAAATATAATGATTGGTAGAAGGACTGATTCATGCTTTCAGACCGTAACAACGGTACAGATTTTAAAAAAGGGATAATTAAACCCCTTTTCCACCCATGCACCAGGAGAAAGACTTCTACCCTCAGTCAGTGAAGAACACCCCCAAGAGAGGTCTGTATTTATACTTGGAGGTCTTTGCTGGATGCAGTGCTTACTTCTGGGTATAATGCATATGGTATTATGTACACTTTTGAAGTTGAAGGAGATTGTTGTAGCTGTTTTATTGCAGCTCAAATATTGTATATAAAACACTAAAATATGAATGCACTATCATTCAATCATACAACAATTTACCACGCTTTTCCCTTTTTGTTGTAAGAAACGCTGGCATATTACTTGAGAGTACATGTGTTAGTTTCCAGGACCTAAAGTTATGGATTTTCTTGTGTGGATTTAAAAAAACAGCAGATCGCAACAGTCTCCCGTCGCCTGTGGTGGGAAAAGGTGGGCAAGCTGGGAGCTCAGAAACACTGCCAGTCATAATAATCTCCCGTTTGCTTTGGATCCCAAGTGATTCAGCCAGGTTGCCAAAGATCATTTGACTTACTAACAGGCACAGCACTCCATATTGACATTGGTCGCCGTGGTTACCAAGAACGTCAGCAGGTATGAGACCGATTAGAACTGTTGAAACGTATCTGGCATAAACAAATCGGTGCTATGCACACACATGTCTCGCAGGGTGCACGACCTCGCAGTCAGCACGCATTCGGATTAATGGTTATAAATATCAATGCGTGGACATGCATGAGCTGCCGTCCCAGAAGTGATGTTCGAACTAGCAGGGTGCTTCAGAGATGCCATTGACGGGCAGAAGAGGTTACTGTGCCTGAATGCGGCATGGTTTCAAAAATCCTAAAATGGGACAGACAGGTGAGAAATCTTGTCATTTGCTGTTTAATCAGAACGACGAGAACAGAAAACATTTTAGAAAGTAGCATTCATTGCTCATGGAAGAAGATGAACCAAAAGAGAATCCACCTTGTGAATCCATAGCTAAAAAAATCTAAGGTATTATCACCTAGTAATGATTTGTGTAATGATTCATATACATGAAATACGTATAGATATTGATTGATTGACTTTATTAATCCCACAATGGGGAAATTCCTTAGAAACAGCAGCAGTAGTAAAAAGACAGTATAACAGGATCCATAGGACCAGCAAGAATAACAATATGAAAATAATATAGATATATATAATATGATATAATATATATATATATATAATTTAAACAATAGAAAAACAATTTCTCAGCTATATAAATATTAGTAAAAATATATGAAGAAAAGACATATACACAATACTGGTAATATGAAGGAACAGGGAAGGGGATGAATATGTCACTACAGTGATGTGTTGTACAGTCTTATGGCTGTGGGGAGGAATGATCGACGGAAACACTCCATATAATAGTAATAACTCATTTCTATATTTTATATACAGTATTTATCACCTGTTGTTGTGGTTCTTTTTCTCAGCTGGTGGTGTGCAACTCAACATGGATTGGAAGATTGCTGTTTAGAATCCTGATTGTTTGGCCAGAGATTAATACCCTTAACCCCCCATAAGTATTGTAGGGGCGTTGGGTAAACATCTGACCTCAAGCTTCTCTCGCACCTATGCATGTTTTTATTCTATTAAAAATGAGAGCATGATTGGATATGCAAAAGCATTCCAATGTATCTGTACTCATAGTTGCACAAATGGCAGATTGAAGCTTCATTTCAGGAAAAAGCTCAAAAACTATACCAAGAAAGAATATGTTTGTTGGCAAAGTCACCCAGAAGTCCTGATCTCTAGGAAAAAATTATGTTGAATGTGAAATCCTTTAATTTTTCCTCACCAATTACATCACTGTTATACATGAACAGCAAAGCAAGGAATTTAGTCTTATCTTCTAATTTCTATCTTATTGGGCGTCAGGCCAGCATCCTCTTTGCATGCCATTGACTGTTATGTATCTGGTTAGCGTGTGATGCTGCTGACATATTTGGCAGGGAAGTTTCCTAGCATGACTAGATAAAATGGGGGATCTGCCGGTGGAACGGTCACAAACACCCTCATGGTCTCCAGATGTTGGTGCGTCTTTCTGATGCCTGTAGAGGGAACGCCGTCCATCGTGGAGCCTTGGTATCTCTCCTGTTCTCCTACCACACCATTCCTCTCAGAGCCTCTCCTTTTCTCCTACCACAATGTTCCTCACAGAACCTCTTCTGTTCTATTACCACAATGTTCCTGACAGAACTTCTCAGGTTCTCCTCTTACAATGTTCCTTACAAAACTTCTCATGTTCTCCTCCTACAATGTTCCTTACAGAACTTCTCATGTTCTCCTCCTACAATGTTCCTCACAGAACTGTTCCTGTTCTCCTGCCACATTCTTCCTCAATGAGCCTCTTCTGTTTATTATGGATTCTCTTCTGTTCTCCTAGCACACTGTTGCACAAAGAGCCACCCCATAAATCTATTATTTAAAAAAAATACACATATTTGAACTAAAATGTAAACGGAATGTAGTCTATAAATGTATACGGATTTTGACAAGAAAGAACTATTTCACCAGGGTCACTGAGTAAGGCTACAGTTTTCTCAGCTGTTTAATGTAAGAGCGTGTAAATGCACTGAAGTTCATTGAACAAATAAACAAGTGGAGTTATAACGTACCTGCCCAGTTGTGCAAGTCCATCTGTCAGAGAGGGCCAGCATGTTTACTGATGAGAAGCAGCCCCATGGCAAACACAAGCAGGCCGGCATAGGGGAGGAATCTCACCCAGGACAGGAGTCTGTCTCTGCCTGCTCCGTGACACAGCATAGGACCAAACCGTATGATAAGTAACACTGCACCATATAGACAAGGGGGCTCAGGACGTTTCCCCTCAACCGGTGGGCTTCAACCAGCATCACTGGAGTTCATTCTGGTTGGGTTTTTGTGCCTGTGCTTGGCACAAGCTGCATTGCTGTTGGGAAATGCTCCAGGGGTGTTTGATGGATGGGTGACTCTCTGCTCCCACCCCAAGCTTCACTCCAACCTCTTTGTACAGTACTGTGCAAAAAGGCCAGTTCATAAAGATTTTGTGTCCGCGTGGCCACCGGCTGTGCGAATTGTGTGAGCTTGACTGCAGAAGCATGCAGAGTTCTGTGTCCGGTTTACACATGGATGCCCAAACAAAGCCTGGCTTTTAGACAGTTAAGGGAAATACTTAAAGCTATGTGGGCAGCAAGTGTACATGTGCTCAGAACAAAAAAAAACACTATTTAACATTAGAACGCATGCAAATTATTTACAGTAACACAATAAAAACTAGCAAGAATTTCCCCTGTTCTCTAAAAGTCACTGATCTCATCTTGTGGGATGGCCAGATGATCACTGCTGCAGCTCCAAAACCTCTCCTCAGGGGAACTTCATACATAAAATTGTTAAATTTCACCATTAGCTCACTCACTTCATTAATTAATTGAATTAGATTTTAAAAAGTCAATGAGATATTGATTAGCCATACAAGGTGCATTAGTGACCGAGTCAAAAAGTGCATGGGTGCATTTGATGGTTATTATTATGGTGATGACTTTAGGAGAGGTTTTGTCTGGCTAAGCTGGCACACTTTGACAGACATGATATGCTAGTTTGACACCAACATGCAGGTCATTTAGACATCATTTTCTTTGACTACCTAAGACTTTTGCACTGTACTACGTGTGTGTGTGTGTGTGTCTTTAAAAGGGAGTGCAATATGGGATGAAATGTAAAGTATCGGCCAGGGGACATGTGCTGAGAGGCAAAAACACATTCTGATGTACTCCAGTATGCATATGGCAAATAAATCTCCATTTCATTCAGAGGTAGGTAGTTGAGGTCCAGAAAGTGAAAATCCAGACCAAGATTTTGTTTTAACCAACCAGTTGAGTATAGATATGTACAATTGAATTGAATTAAATTGAATTGAATTGAACTGAAAAGAGTTACAGAGTAGAGAACGGGTTGGTTGAAACAAAATCTTAGCCTGATTTTTTTTACTTTCTGGACCTGAACTATTCACCTCTGATTTCATTCCTTTTCAACAAAGGAAAATTGCTCAAATTTATGGCTCTCAGAATCACTCATCATCACCATCCGAAGATATAAAAAGAATCTTTTTTTGCAGCTTCATGTTTTCCAAACGACTGAAGGCTAAACACCTTTATAAGCCACCAATTTTAAGGCTAATTTTGAAAGGGGAATGGATGTTCTTTGCATAATGCTGCTGCCATCAACTGTGCTACAAAGTGCCATCTAAAGATGGCTGCCCTCTGCACTGACACATACCTGGGAGTAGCCAGACCTCCTGGTCTGGAGCGTGGAGTTGAGGCAGGTGAGGGGGTGTGGTCACAAGGGAGAATCTGTGAAAGGAGCCGTGCCATCACCCCGCACAGGCACCCAGCACAAAAATGTGCTCCCGAGGGCGAGAACATTCCCAGATCATTGCGTAAGGTGAGGGACTTGACAGGGCCGTGAAACGCAGCCAGCTGCTTCCTGCTCAGTGCAAAACGGCAGAGCCAGCAGACTTCGTTAGCGACGAGCCCTGCACAGGAAACATTCAATGTACACAGAGTCAGGGCTCTGGGACAGTGCTGTTTCACTCCAGTAGGCCAAGCTACAGCCGGTGACATCGACTATGAACAGTTAAGCTGTGACAACCAAAAGGTATCATGGCAGCACACTAACCTCGGGCAAAAGCCCTAGAAGAGCACATTTACCTGAGACTTCAACACTTATCATCCACATGACCCTATTTGGTAACGCTTTACATTCAATTTACCTTTACAATGCATTCATATTCACAAGTAGCATGCAAATACCTTAACATCCTAACATACCATTACAGGTTAAATAAATATAAATAGCAAAATTATATGATACTATTTTACTATTTACTACTGTACAGTTTGTTATTATCATATAATGTTTGCTATTAATATATGTATATTTCAGCCATGATAGTATACTTATATGCTGCTTATGAATGTTCTACGAACGCATTATGAATGCATTATTATAAAGGCATTAGGAAGGCGCAATTAATGCAAAGTGTTACTCATTATTATTATTTTTATTTCATTTCAGCGAAATCACATTTTGCAAATACAGTATTTTCTGGAATACATGTCAATTGCCAGGTCTTGCACATTAAAAACATTCCATTAGACTGCCCTAATCCACTCTCTTTATCTTGTTATGTAACTGGAAAAACATTGTTAAAAAATCTGACTGCTAAACAATAGGAAATTATCAGGAGGCTAGCAAATCCCAGAGGAATACAAATTCATTCATTAGCTGCTATTTCCTGAAAGAAAGCCACCCAGGAGTGGTGAGGAATTCTGAATCCTTTCTTTGTCCAATCAGCATTCAGAAAAGAAAGGTGTCTGTCCACAGGCTGAGATGGAACATAATGACCATATGACCATGTGGAGTACAGGTCAGGGGATGTGATTTGAGATGCATTAAGGCAGTGCTGGCAGGGGCAGACGCCTGTGGTCAGGGGTCCTCCAGCGGCTATGGCAGCAATGGCAATTTGACCGCTACCAACACCGGAAGAACTCAAGGACAACAGGAAGTGCCCTGGCTCCACTGCCGGGACGCCAAGAATTCCAGGAAGTTATTGCACTGCTTGAAAGCGGGCGAGGAATGTGAGATGTCTGAGGCTGGTGGGGTCAGGCCGCGTCGCGATCGTGCAGCGGGAACCCGCGGACAGAGCTCGGCCCGCCGCGATGCCAGCCCAGTATTGTCCTGGCACAAAGCAGGCTGCTCTTATCGTTCATTAGTAGCCCTGCCCAAATAACAAGATTGCCGTCTCGTGGCCTGTCTGGTATTTAACACCATTGTAACCTAAGGGCACCTTCAAAAGAATAATATTTTTAGCTTCCCAGCTACAAAAAAGCCGTAAGAATTTGAGGGAACTCACAGTAATCTCGGAAGGTTCACGTCTGAGCTACGCTTCTAGCCGGAGTCCAATTTGCATTTTTCCTCCCAGCATGCTCTCCTGCCCATCCTCTAAAGTTGGATAAGCTCCCCTGTTGTTTGCATTCCTCCCCGTGGCCATGCATTTGATCTCAATGGCTTGCACCTGTCCAATTAGCCCAAGCCCCGCCTCCTTCCGTATAGCAGCACTGGGCATCTGTCTGTATAGGTGAGCAAAAAGCCAGCCCGACAAGCTGTGCCTGGGACACGGGGGCTTGTATGCGAGACCTGACCGTCAGTGCCACATCTAGGGGGGGCGATGAAAATGATGGTCCACTGGGTTCTCCAGTCCTTACACGATGGTCACAGAAAACAGATACGCAGCTGTGTCCAGAGGCGTAGGCTGAGGTACTTCACCTATACTGCCCCTGTCAATGATTAACCCAAAGGCAGGTATTGATATACATGCAGACTATTATAATTCAAAGGGATTCTGACTCACATACTCCTCAGCCCTAAGGTCAAATTTGATTTAGATTACGATCACTTTTTATCAATAAATCACTTAGACAATTCATGTGGCCGTGACCCTGTGCTCAATAGTTGGATGTTTGATGTTTGCTTAAAGCTGTTATTATCTACATGCCATGTGTACCAATGGCATTGTACCAAATACAAATGCATTTTGCATGTTTGACACTTTTTGCATGTTTTAATGTTATGTGTGTAGCTCTGGATCTATTCCTCATAAATCTGATAAATGTTAGGAATATAGGCCATTTGTTACACTTAGTCATGCCTTAATGAGACGGGTAGACTTCAACAACAATTCGGAGAAGAAAAGATGTTAGATGTTGTTCGGAGACACGAAGCCTGATATTTGGCTCGAATGTCAATACTTCGAAAGTGATAATTGTTTTCTAATTACTTTAGGTACCTCCAGGTTTATCATCACACTATATTTGTTTACTTTATTTATGTAACGTCCTTGGAAACTCTACAAAGTCCTGGCCTACTTCTGACTCCTCATCCAAGGGCTTCCCATATGGACAGAGCAGGCCACTCGAGGACGGCAGCACTGCATTATATGAATGCATAGCTCCCTCTAGCGTGGGAGTGTTAACACAAACAGCGAGGGAACTAATTTAAGCACCAAATGCTTTGTATTAATATTATACCTGCAATTACCACTATTAATAATACTCTCTGTGTGGACTAACATACTTAAGTGTAACCCAAGTGGATTCAATGCACTTGGTAACAAGTAAAAATGAAATATAAGAAGATAATTGAAACTGGTCCGATTTTGGAGCATTTTCTGAATTCTAGCGTCACTCTGGCGTCAAATTATGAGTCTCACTTTATAGCCGACAGGAAGGAGGCCTGGGCCCATAAATCGGTGGGGGGGTGCTGCCATCACCACCTCAAAGACAAAACGAGGAACTGGCACTCTCTGGGAGCAGCGGCAGGAAGCTTATCAGAGCCATCCGTCCTCCTGGACACAGGCTCCCGCATGAATGTTTCGGTTATTGCGCCCATAACTGATACCCCCCAGAGATCCATCCCAGGCTGGGCAGGAGTCTGAGAACCTCCCACGGACAAGACATGACTGGATTCCTGACTTTGGCGACTACATCCTCTTACGCTGTCAGACGGTGTCACTACTTAGGGGTTATTTGTAGTGGTCTTAAGCTCACGTGTCTCTACTGAAATGACATCAAGTTTACCGAAATATCATAGTCTCTACCTGACGTGGTTACATTGCTAATTGCCAAAGGCCACTTTTTTTGGGTTCAGTTCATTTATGAAGTTCTGTGGAATTCTTCTTTACTGACCCAAGAGGCACCACAAATGTGTGCAGAATGAGTCTGAGAGCCAGGCACACATATAAGGTAGTCATCTCACTCATATGTACAGCTCCGGAAAAAAACGAAGAGACCACAACACAATTTTTTTTCACTCATTTCTCAATTCATGGTTATGCATTATGTAGCCTTCCTCCAGCAGAACCAGGATTAAACCAGGATTTAAAAAGATTTTAAAAAGATTTGAAGATTGTTTATTTTTTGTTGTGTTATGGTCTCTTAATTGTTTCCGGGGCTGTATGAAGTACATGAAATATTATGCAGTCAGTGGAAAAGAGATTTGAATGTTACATCTACTATCCTTAATACAGTAATGCAGTAATGCAGTAATGCAATAACCAAAGCAAGTGGATTCTGACAATGGTCACAGGTAAATGTAAGTTTATGTTATTAACAATGTGTACAGTATTTCAGAGCTAAACGAAAGGGTAGATGAAACAAAGATTAAACAGTCATTTTAAATTAATTGCAAGTATGTAATATATAGTGTATAAAAATATAGTGTAAAAAAAACACAAGCTAGAGGATGCGAGAGGTCTGTGTTGTGGGTATTTTCATAACGCTAAGCTCTCAAATGGCTGCTGATGTTTCATGCACATATTTGTTCATTGCTGTGCGACAGCTGCATGCTCAGGCTGACCAGAGAGCTGGCTTTCGGTCCCGCTATTGGGAACATTTCTCAGAAACTGGAACTTGAAAGTGGAAGGGCACAGGTCAGAGTGGCATGCAGTGTGGCGACAGCGCTCGGATATATATCGGCACACTTAAGATCAGACTCTCACTGTGAACCACAGCCACAAGAGCACAGCGTTGCATAGCTATAGCCATGAGATAACAGACGGATGACACAGTCACTAAAGGAGGTGCAATGCCACATGACCACCAGAGGGCAGTATCACCACATAGCTGCGGGGGGATGTGGTTCACCACAGCTACAGAGGGCCATAGTTGGTGTGACATGCGCACACTTTGAAAAAGTGTTTTCAAAGAAAAGCAGGGGTGCACAAGTCAGTAATTGATTAAATTTTTTGGATTTTATTATTTCATTTTAATAATGTTACTGTTCATTGGCATATATTCCAATGTTAAATTGCATTATTTTTCTGAGGATACATACACTTGCTACCCAGATAAATATTTCTGTGCTAGCCTAAGAATAGTGCTGTATAGGCCTAGACATGAAAATGGAGGAAGATCGTACTGTATCACAGTGCTGTATAGGCCTAGACAGGACCGGACAGGAAGATCTTACTGCATCACAGTGCTGTATAGGCCTAGACAGGGCCGGACAGGAAGATCTTACTGTATCACAGTACTGTATAGGCCTAGACAGAATCATAGAGGAAGATCTTACTGCATCACAGTGCTGTATAGGTCTAGACAGGGCCGGACAGGAAGATCTTACTGTATCACAGTACTGTATAGGTCTAGACAGGGCCGGACAGGAAGATCTTACTGTATCACAGTACTGTATAGGCCTAGACAGAAACATAGAGGAAGATCTTACTGTATCACAGTGCTGTATAGGCCTAGACAGGGCCGGACAGGAAGATCTTACTGTATCACAGAACTGTATAGGCCTGGACAGAACCATAGAGGAAGATCTACTGTATCACAGTGCTGTATAGGTCTAGACAGGGCCGGACAGGAAGATCTTACTGTATCACAGTACTGTATAGGCCTAGACAGAAACATAG
>JAODKN010000046.1:8369179-8400972 GCA_026774425.1 Petrocephalus zakoni
TCCCCAAGCGAGCTTGATGGGCCGAATGGCCTCCTCTCGTTTGTATAGTTCTTATGTTCTTATGTTCTTATGACTGTTTATGGCCAACAGGGGGACCCACACCTCAGGGGCTCCACAATATGGGTGGTTTGAGTGATGGTAAAAACTGCAGCATTCTCTAGGTTAAAGGTTTTCAGGAATAAGAGGGGATATGACCAGGATACCGAGCTGGGAAAACATAATGGCTTTGAGAACAGGGCACTTCTGATGACACGCTGTACTGGGGTACACGGGCGCTGTTTGATGGTAATGCTGCAGTGGGGTGCAACTAGTGAGATGACACAGGGAGCCCACTGCCCACCCCAGAGGGTTCTGATACTCACTGTAGATGCTGAAAGATTAGTGAGGAGAATCGACCAAGGGACCCCGGGGGAGGCTGCTCCTACCTGGGACTGACCTCATTTCTGTTTCCTGTTCTCTCTGCCTTGTCAGGTCTGCTCTTGTAAATTCATATTTCTAAAAACATAGCACACACAAGAATAACTATTATACGTAGATGAAAGACACTGACAAAGAGGATGTTTAATAGCACATAGCATGTAATCCTGACATTGTTATGAATATGCATCTCGAATACCCTGCCCTGACAGGTGCTCCCGCTATAGCCGGCCTCTGTCGCAGTCCTCATTCTGCTGGAGAAGAAGGTTGTTTCTGCAGAGATTTCACTTCAAGGGTGATTGAGGGAGATTTCTGGAAAGGCATACAGGCTGATGCGACCTGTATAATTCCCAATTTCTGAAACATTCCACAATTCCGCTCCCTCTCAGTAAGGCAGCCCATTTCTCCCCTCTATATGTCTTACTTTGCCTTGGTTTTGCTGTGTCATTCAGATTCAGCTCTAAACAGGGGTAATTCACACGCAGCTCATGCGTAAGATGCTGCAGAAAATGAACTACAGCCCTCTCTGCAATGCTGCCGTAAGGTCAGGGTAGCGGTGCATACTTTCTTCCTCTTTCTGTGTTTTTACGTCTGTCTCTTTTCCTTCCACTGTCTCAGTTTCTGTCTCAACCTTTGCCCCACCTTTTATTGTGTAAATTAATCACATTGGCCCAGGGTTGGGTAATTCATCTTTGTCTCAGACAGGGGGAGCCAGGGGTGAAGCTTCCCTAGGGCGCCACCTGGGCTTCGACCGGTAGTGCATTAGTCGCTATCCTCTCCCTCCCCCCCGAAATAAATTCACCCATAAGGTGGAGTTCAGGATAAACATCAGGGCCCAACAGGTTTACCTAGTGATGCTGTCACCGTGGAGACCAGCTCGCATCCTCCTGGTGATGGCAGAGCTCAGGGTATACAGGTAGGCTCGCTGTGCAGAGAACAGAAGGACCTGCATATGTGACCACAAAAGAGAAAGTGACAAGTCTCAGCCTGCGTCTGCCACATATCATGAGGTTCTATGCGACACACAGCCACAAGCAGCAGCCCTCCGACGGCCCGTGGTCAGCAACACTTTGTGTATCCCCGCCAAAGCCCATTCAGAGGCTGACCGTTGGGATGGACGTTCAGAGTGTTGCCTATAGCTGAGAGCACAGTGACCCCCTGTGTCAGCAAAAGGCATGATGGGAGAATGACCAGGCGCTTTGGTTTAACAACTCTCCCTTTCATAGTGGGCTGGGTGGGGGACGGGGGGTGGGGGGGGTCACCATGGAGCTGCCTATCAGATTCTTACTGGAAGTCTATATGAAAAAAAAATCTTAAAAAAAACAGAGGAAGTGTAAGACAGAAGCTAACTCCAGGACTTGGCAGGAACATAAACACACACACATTACGAGTGTAAACACACACATTGGAGCCCTCTGTCACACTACGGTTAAGGCTGCCAGATGCCCTCTTCCATGGAGTCACATGATGCATCACTGCATATCCTAAGACCATCTGTATGGCCGACTTCTTACTGAATAGCATTGAGACTGAGCTCTGCCTTTCAGGGCAATGATTGGGCTCTTTCTGGAGCAAGATGAGGCCTCCCCATTTACTGATCGCTCCCATTTAGGCACAAGCATAATTGGATAATGTTCTGGGGGGTTTTCCACAAAGTAGGATTTCCTGGTTAGCTGAATGACTTAAGCCAAATGCTTAAGGATGAGAAGTAAGTGACAATCCTTACATTTGACTTAAGTTACCTGGCTAATGGAAAAGTCTTGCTTTATGGGACCCCCCTGGGTTAATCTGTAGACAATATGCAAAGGACCAACACACAAATAACAAAACTTCTAATGGATTTGTAACATCATTGATAAGTAAAAGCCAATCCATATAGACATTAAAAATGTAAGATATTTGATGAGGTTCATGCAGCTCTGAGTGATGCTCCTTTTTCTTTTTTTTTACATTTTCTGGGATGGAAACCATTGCAAGATGATTCAGATTTTCAGGTAACTATCCAATCGCATACAATGCATACATATTGCTGCAAATGTATTCGTTTCATTACAAAAGTCCATTAACAAGCAATGTGTAACATATCTGCACATATCTTCCATACAGATATTTTCTTTTTATTCTTTTTTTGACTGACTCATTCAGTTCTGTTCTTGCCAATTTGCTATTAATTACATCTGCAGTCACTGGCTCCCAAATGGATACTAAACAGAAATGTTTGTTCTTTTGTTATTGCAAATGTGTTACTTAATTAGGCACCCAGAGAGATTAACTTTTTTTTTTAACTCAGAACAGCTCTTTTAGAACTACAATTTGCATTTCAATTTATTACTACTTGAAATTAATGTTTTGCTTTAAGCTATTAGCTGTTTCTAATGGGATAGGAAGAAGTATTGAAAGAAGTGATGAAGAACAAGTGATGAAAGAAGTAATGATTTCACTTATGAAATGAATTTTCAATATTTTTACTGAATAAAGGATGCATCCCAAGACCTTCTGAGAGCACTGTAAATGTCCATTAAAGTGACTTGCTTTCTGCAGCACACTAAGGTGAGAACATTAACTACTCAAAATGAAAACAGGAAACGACACATTATGTCTGCCAGCATGTCACCAACAGCGCAAGGCGATGTGTGATTGCACAATGCGGGATGGACACAGACCACACAGCGGGGCTGACAAGCAGACAGCATGGTCCACTGTGTGCTTATAAACAGCCTATGGTGGCTGCTCACTCAGCACCGGAAAATGCCTGTGTTATGCTCAGTTTACCTGTGATGACTGGCCCTCCTGGCCATTTACACAGACAGTCTCGTACATTCTTATGCAAACTCCAGCTGAGTCGGTTCATTATATCAGCAACCGTCGCACTTGATGATAAAAAGAGGCCAAGGATATCCATTCACCCAACATCAGACACACAGCCTATGTTTATGCATCTCCCTTCTGAACACCACTGGGCTGCTGTTTGGGAAAACAACCACAGCAGTGGCCCAGAAAGGTGCAGATGGCTTTTGCCACGTGGCAACAGGGGTTTGAGAAGGTCTACACTTTCAGTGGTTATCAGAGCAATCCCATGAGGCCATCAGGTTGGGGCAGAGTATTCGGGGAGTGCGGCATTCTGTCATTTAGGCTGCCAGATGTGACCAAGTGGCAAAGTGATAACATCATTGTCACTTTTGTAATCCTTGGGCAATGCCTATAGTGTACGTGGCACTTAGGATTAGAAGTGCCGCGGCCCCTTGGAAAAAAGCTGGCAGACCACAAAAGGATCAGGGTCAGGTTCTGGAAACAGTCCTGGGGTCATACAGGTTTCTAGTTACACTTTGAGTCCAAAATATAATGCAACAATAGAACCAAGATATTCACCCACCCCCACACACAAGGGGCTTCACAGATGTTCACACAGTCGCACAAGAAAGATACAAAAAAGGTACAGCATGTCCACGGAAATGCAATCATGATTACACAAAAAGGTTCACACTGCGCTTACTCTTAGGAACTGTGCGCGCAACCGGCACACCATTTTTTCCCCCAAAGTGAGGAGATTCGTGTGCCCGAGAGCGTGCGCGCTTGCAGTGCACGCGCGCCCAACACCCCCCCCGTACGCGAGCAGCGGCTCAGTGGGAGCCGCGCGGACTGCGGGGCGAGGAGGAGTCTCGCGCCTGGCACGAGGGACCCGCGCCGCACTGTCAATTGAGCTCAGGCAGGGTCCCGGACTACAGCTCAGCCCGGACTTTCACGGAGGCTGCACGTGCATCAAGCCCGAGGCGAAACCCGCTCTGGACCGCAGGCGGAACCGATGCCAGCGCAATAAAAAATCGCATGCAATTCTGCCAAGTACGGAGAAGTTCCCCTTTTTTGCTAGTAGATTGGTGTTCGGACCCGGACTGGCATATAACCCAAAATCTGGCTACTTATTTGCCACAATTAATTAAATCGTGTGGAGGCGAGAGGCGATTCGACAATCCAAGCGGTACAACATTTTCTCCCGAAATCCGAATTATTTATCAGCCGGGGGAACAAAGTGACAAGATTTGCTGGAGTACAAGCGGGCTATTTCCAATCTGAACAGGACACAGGACCGGTGCTAATTATAACTGTTAACAGTAGCCGATATTTTAAAGTATTGCACCTTTTTGAGATGGACCGTAAACACGAGCAATGACACGGATATCGCATCTGTACCAGAACTACAGACGGAGCCGGTGAGTAACTCGGACGGTGACTGGGAGGCATGAACTAGATCGGACACATTAGATTTGAGCTTTAGAGACGTTTTTGCCAAGGGACAGCTCACGCAGTATAGTCAGCGGAGTCAGTTTGGGTGCTTTTATGCTCCGTGCACCGCGGCGCCACCGCCGCTCAGCTGATCTCAGGACCGCGGAGTTAATAGAAACTAATGCAGAAGTCGCAGTACGAAATCAAAACACTACTGTAGAATTATTTTGGAACGACTCGAGTAGAGAGACATTTAATAAATATCCCAGAGAATATACTTGTTTGCACAGTACTTCTCCTTTCGTAATTGCTTCTGCTTGTATATGTTTTTGGTGATTTTGGTGACACCGACTCGCTTCTGCTTCCCACATAGGCGGCACATTTGCACCAAGCTTCAGCGGCTCCGTTCTAATTAAACTCAGCAGGACTCTTCACCTGGGAACCCCTTGCAAGCCAGTCCTGCTCTGCTGAGGAGCAGGGCTGCAATTAGACTCCCTCCCAGCTTCCCCAGCCACAAGGGGGCCCTAGCTGTTGTCATGGGCACAGTGCTGTCACTGTCCCCCGGGTCGCGGAAGCCCGGTTACTATGGCGACAGGCCCGGCTCCCTAAGCCACTACCCAACCTTGAGCAGCCGGCCGCTGAGCGCCCAGAAGGACCCGAGCATAAAGAGACAGCCCCTTCTGCTCCCCGCTCTCACCTGGAAGCGCCTGGTAGCCTCGACCCGCAAGAGAGGTTCCAAGAAGGGAGGCAACACGGGACCTCCTCCCAGCAGCGGCCACATCCACCAGCGGGACGTGTCACACCTCAACCGGGAGAACGTCCGGAAGTCGGTGTCCTGTGCCAACCTGCCCAGCTACGAGGGCCCGCCCCCCAGCCACGGGCGCCCTCAGCTGTCGTCAGCGAAGAAGGTGTCACCCCGGGCCGGCTCGTCGCCGCGGCGCGTGGTCGTCCAGGCCTCCACCAGCGAGCTGCTGCGCTGCCTGGGCCGGTTCCTGTGCCGCCGCTGCTACCGGCTGAAGCAGCTGTCCCCGGCCGACCCGGTGCTGTGGCTGCGCAGCGTGGACCGGGCTCTCCTGCTCCAGGGCTGGCAAGACCAGGCCTTCGTCACGCCCGCCAACGTGGTCTTCGTCTACATGCTGTGCCGTGACGTCATTGACGGCGACCTGATGGCCAGCGAGCACGAGCTGCAGGCCACGCTGCTCACCTGCCTCTACCTGTCCTACTCCTACATGGGCAACGAGATCTCCTACCCGCTGAAGCCCTTCCTGGTAGAGGTAGGCAAAGAGGCCTTCTGGGGCCGCTGCCTCTGCATCATCGATGCCACCAGCGCCAAGATGCTGCGCATCAACGCCGACCCGCACTTCTTCACCCAGGTGTTCGCCGAGCTCAAAAGCGAGGGTGGCTCCGTGCCGCTGGACTATGGCCAAGTTCTGGACCGGTGAGTGGGAGGGTCTGTCACCATTACCCACCCTCCATGCTGCATGCCTAATCTCCCCATTCTCCATGATCATCTCTAGACCTTCTGTGATCATCTCACATGCTCTGTGATTACCCCCATCCATCTGCTCTCTGATTCGCGGAATGCCCACGTATCTCCGGTAGGGAAGGTCTGTCTGGGCTACCTTACGTGGTGCTTTTTCCAGCCCACTGATCTCGGATCCTGTCATCCTGGTGGAATCCCTGGCTTTTCACTCCTGTCTGCACCTGAAAGGCACCCTGTCGCCAATTTAAGGTCACTGTAGCTGCCTGCTGAGTTCTCCCTACAGGATCAGTCGCCTTCAGACGATTCACAGGTCTGAAATGTGGCTCTCCTGCCAGGCAGTTCACCCCAAATGCTCCACTTCATAGTCTGGGCATAATATTCACCTGAAGACTGTTCCAGCCCTCCTGATCTCCTCCTGACATCAACACACACATACGCAGTCAGAGGAACGAGCTCACATGGTGAAGGGTTTTTCATCTGCAAAAAGAAGTTTTTTTATAGACTCTTATAAACCAAAGCTAATTAGAAGGACTTGGCCCACCTATAAAATGGGCTGGTTATGTTGCTAGATAATACCAGCTAATTCCCCAGGATGTGTGCAGATGTGTGCAGAAGTTAGATGGTGAAGTGTCTGAAGGTGCGAGTGTAGCTTCCGGCCACATATCTAGCGGCCTCTGTCACAAATGAGGGCCACTAGGGCCAGTCCTTCTCTGTGCTTCATCCAGCGGGGGTCACAAGCGTGGCCGCAGAGGTTAGATTCACGAAGAGGTCATGGCCCCATGTTATCTTGGCACATGTGCTGCAAGGTGCCTGTGGCTGAATAATGGCAGTAATGAGATTAACAAGCCCTGCAGGGTCAGCAGCTAATCCCTACTGAAATACCTCATCTCCTGTGCCCGTGGGGCCGGCACGCGGCACTTGGAGCCGCTGGGGCGTATGGGGCTGTGTCTCCACGCCTCTCCTGGGCTGGTTGTTTACGCTCTCTCATTGGCTGCTGCCAAGTCGGACACCATTGTGAGAGGAGTTCTTGACCTGCCTTGAGCCGGTGTCATGTGCTGTTAGAGTCTAATCGTTTTTTGTTTGTGGGTCTCAGCTGATGTGGCCTCTAATACCCCTGCACTGCCAAACTCAAACTCATTTCCCACCTAACTCACACAGACATGGACATGGACCAAAGCCACGGTCCAGCCCCGATCCTCCCTTCAGAGTCACGTTTTATCTCACCAGTGGCCCACATTCACCGCTGGTGTTTCCTGTGTGTTTTACCAAGAAAAAAGCCCCATTAGGAGGTGGCCTGGAATATTATTAACAGTGACAGTGCATTTGTTCCTGCTCGCCTTGCCACCTGCTGGTCAGACTGTACATGCCCTTCAGCTGTCATCCGGTCACATGACCCTGTACCAGTCTGGCTTCATCCAGTCATGACCCCTGACTGCTCTTATGGCTGCTTTCTGAATGTCCCCTGACACTGTGCACTTTTACGCTCTTTTGCGTCTGATCACCCTCTCTTCCTCCTTTTCTTCCTCCTTCAACCCCACCCGATCCTTCTCCTTCTCCCCTTCCTCCCTCTCGTCCCCCTCCTCCTCCACCCAATCCTCCTCCCCCCCTTCCTCCTCCTCCCCTTCCTCCTACTCCTCCCGATCCTCCTCCCCCCCTTCCTCTTCCTCCCCTTCCTTCTACTCCTCCCGATCCTCCTCCTCCTCCCCTTCCTCCTCTACCTCCTCCTCCAGACGTAAGGGTTCCTCGGTCTCGGTCCAGTCCAGCTCCCATTTCGGGGTTCTCAGCCCGTCAGCAAGAGACAGGCTCCCAAGTCACGCGGGGGTGTGCGTGCCGAAGCCCTGGAGTGCCCCCCCTGTCCCAGGACACGCACGCTGCCGGTCGCCCTCAGCACTCTTCTGATGGCCCTGCCCACCCAGGCCCCCGAGGGCCCTACAGTGCCACCTATAGGGCTTACGATGGAACTGCTGACCCGGTCACCAGTGATCTCACAGCCAAGCCGATTCTGGATCAGGTAGCACTTCGTGATATGGGAATTCGGCCAATCAGTGCTGTAGCCACCCCCGTGGGGGCGACCTGGTGTGGCTCGGGAGCCACCATCATTCCGTGAGCCGAGGGGACCCTACAGAGCCGCTGTGATTTGCTGCTAAGGACTTGTACGGCAAGGTCTCCCAGAGTTTCCCCAGACGGGGACGGGATGACAGATGCCGCACCGTATAAACGTGCTGCCATGTGGCAAGTAATGAGTCCATATGATCTGCTTGAATGGCATTGTGCATGTTTGCTGAAAACAGCAGATTTTGCTTTTATTTACTTTAGCAATTTTTTGAATGTCATTGTAGTTTGAATGACTAAAATGTTCTTTTTTTTGTCTGCTTGATAAAATCGAATTAGTTCATCTCAAGTATGGGAGATCTGATGTCAACAGTGTTAATTTGTTAACTGCTATAATTATAGCTGTTATAATAATTAAAATTATTATAGGCGTGTTAATGTTACTGCTATGGGGATGAAGTAATGTTCAGCTCTGTTATGATTTAATTTTGTTCTTTATTCAAAGCCTTGATGTCTCGAAGCATGTGAATTCTGACCAATGGCACCACTACTGTATAAAGTAAATGCATATCTTTATAATGCATCTATTCGGATTAACATGAAGCACAGGGACAGCCAGCGTGTAACATTCCAAAAGCATCGCTGGAGCTTTGTAGTAATGTTACGATAGTGTCGTTTGGGGTGAAACCCCGGTCTGTGGGGGCATAGAGTGGCATAATCTTGAAGTTGCCTTCAGAAACCCCCACCTCCCCCACCTCAGCCGTGCCCCCCTGGTTATCCATCACCGCTGGGAGCATCGCTTCTGCGTGGCTTTTGTAAAGTCACTCGTGTAAGCGTACGCAGGCTCATATTATTTAATTATTTGGGAAAACTTGAAAAAAAAAGTCTAAAGTGTTTGTTTCTTATTAATGTTGCAAAGCACATTTTACTTTTTTTTATCATTATTTAATAAAGTTCTGAAAGAGAAGCTCAGTGGGTGGTGTGTCAATGTGCTGCATCCTCTTCCAGGAGGTTCATATCATGCACAGACTCACAAACACACACTTAGACACACACTGTGCACATTCAGCCAGCCAGCTGGGAATCCGTGAGCCCCTCCCCCATCCTGATTAAATTTTGAGTCCTGTTCGGCCACAGTGTCTGGCCTTGCGGTTAAGGAGGAAGAGGTTGCCAGAAGAGCAAAGGTCTCATGGCCTCGTCAAAGCTGATGCTCTTGGGGAAAGCTAGTTATGGTCAGTGTGCCTGCCTCTGCGTGACGTGCTGGATCCTTCATAGCATCTGCAAGGTTGCATACACACAGTACTGTGCAAAAGTCTTAGGCAGTCAAAGGAAACGTTTAAAGCTATGCATATGCAAATCAGTCCCTATGGGATTTTGCAGAGGTTTTTTTTGTTGCAGCCAGAATTGCTTGATTTTGCAGCAGCTTTTCTCAAAATTTGCGATAAACTTTGCATAAAATGAAAAAAATTGGAATTGGATTTTTTAACTTCTACCAGTGAAGAAAAAGACGTACTGTGTATAATTCTGGTATAGTTGGTATACTTCTTTGTAGATAGGCCTATCACATTACACATTATTTCTTTTCTGAATTCAACCACCATTAGCTTAGTCATATTAAAAAAGGAAACACTTTCTTTTGTAGGGCTGCACAATACTGGAGAAAATTCACATGCCAATAACTTCCATATTTGCGATATTTGTAAAACAATAGTCTGTCAGATAAGTTGGTGGTGTTTTTGTGGCCATTTGTGCTGACACAAAGCAGCACTGACAAATCACCTGCTTTTGCTCAGTATCGTGGACATGGAGTCTGAAATATTCCATACAGTGGACAAGAATGTTTGGTGGTGAGCAGTTCTTGTTCATGCACAACTCATGCGAAAGCAGCAAGAGGAACAATCGTGTTGTTTCCTGTGACTGAGTAAAAATGTTTTAGCATAACAACCCAGCTTACTATCACAGTCCCTGCGATGTGACAATTGCATATATCTAACATGCGATGTTGAAATTAACATCACGCATCTTGCAGCTTTGGTTCCACTTGGTTAAATCATAGTTAAATAAACTCGCAGTTCAATATTAGCAGCAAATAAAACCAGTTAGATACATTAACAGAAAAATACTGCCAGGCGTGCAAAACAATGTGCCTCCACTTTTGTGCAAAACATTTGGGAATTGTTAGGCAGTCTTTAGCAGTAATTTATATTAGTAAATATGTTTGCTCTGCTCATCTTCCCTGCAGCGCAGCCTATCAAACACATGAATTTGCACAGCGATGGTTCATAGTTTAACCACCACACAAAAATCATTTTCTTTGACTGCCTAAGACTTTTGCATAGTGTGTGATTGTCAGAGCATGTTTTGGGGTCCATAGCACAAATTACTGACCTGCTCCAGCCCAGGGTGACCCAGATCAGACTTGGTTAACTGTACAGCTATTATTCAGTGCGTTTGGTCTGCTGGTTTGCAGGTCACATGAATTGTATTGACCCAGAATAAATTAATGAATGTTACATTTATATAGTGCTTTTCAAGACACCAAAAGCACTTTACAGAACCAATGAGAAGCCACTTTGACCACTACTGTGTAGCACCTCTTACAGTATATCTCATCCAAAGGACAGGACCATTTTTGCAGCACAGTGTCCCCGTCACTGCACTGGGACATTGGGATCCACACAGACCACAGGATGGGCTAACCTGTTGGGGCTAACATGGGAAGGGCTAACATGGGAAGGGATAACATGGGCTGGGCTAACATGGGCAGGGCTAACATGGGCAGGGCTAACATGGGTGGGGCTAACATGGGCGGGTCTAACATGGGAAGGGCTAACATGGGCTGGGCTAACATGGGAAGGACTCACATGGGTGGGGCTAACATGGGAAGGGTTAACATAGGCGGGGCTAATATGGAAAGGACTTACATTGGTGGGGCTAACATCAGAAGTGCTAACATGGGCAGGGTTCTAGCAGGGGCAGGGCTAACATGGGAAGGACTTACATGGGAAGGGATAACATGGGCTGGGCTAACATGGGCAGGGCTAACATGGGCAGGGCTAACATGGGCGGGGCTAACATGGGCGGGTCTAACATGGGAAGGGCTAACATGGGCTGGGCTAACATGGGAAGGACTCACAAGGGTGGGGCTAACATGGGCAGGGTTCTAGCAGGGGCAGGGCTAACATGGGAAGGACTTACATGGGAAGGGCTAACATGGGCGGGGCTAATATGGAAAGAACTTACATGGGTGGAGCTAATATGGAAAGGACTTACATGGGAGGGGCTAACATCGGAAGCGCTAATATGGGCAGGGCTAACATGGGCAGGGCTAACATGGGAAGGACTTACATGGGTGGGGCTAACATGGGAAGGGTTAACATGGGCGGGGCTAACAGGAACACACCCACAGAACATGTGACGATGGCCACACAGATTCACACAGGTTCATTGGGGACATTCCCATAGAGGCAGGCTATCGTTAGCACCGTCAGAGGGAGCTGTGGGGAGAAGATACAGTACACAGAAACATAGCCGCCAGGAATAGGGCAGACACACAGCCAGTGATGACATCTATACAGAACTCTCCAGGGTAACTCCACAGACTCGCCATCAACCATACACATAGTCCTTAGCTACACTTATAGAGATGAAGGTGATCAAGTTGTCTGTACTATGTGTATTAGCCTAATGCTAACCATGCTAGCCTACTGCTACACAGACTAGCTTACAATTGACCTCAATCCATTAGTTCAAAGCAATTATATAATGTATCACAGGACTGCTAATTACCAGCATGTGACCGTTAAAGCATATGAATACACTTGGAAGTTCTAAAATGAATGTTTTGTTTCAGAGGAGACAGATTGTCCTGCCTGGAAGCATGGAGACACCATAGAAAAGACCAGGAGGACCTTATGATGAGGGACTTGGTTTCAGAATCAGAAGCAGCGTGAGCATTTTACACAAGGGGCTGGGGTCGTCCCCTAATAAAAAATTAGCTTATAATCTTCTATACTAACTAGCACACCTCAGCCAGTTTAGTTATGATGCTTTTCCACTGCCACCAAGAACCGAGCCGCATCACAAACTGGCAGTTTTCCATTGCAAATGATCTGAGCCGTACCTATGCCTTACCCATGTTGACGTGGCCCTACTTACCAGCAGGGCTGAAAGTGTGAGCAATCCGAGTTGATTCATTAAAATGCATGGAGATATGCCTGGATTATCTGAAGGAAAAGGATTCTATATATCATTCATTATTAGTAGTATTTTAACCACCTACTTAAAAAAGTATTTCAGCACAGCTGAACGGGATGGATTTGTAATGCAAATTTTGCTGCTAGTGTTTGATGCTAACATAACACGGTGATTTTCGCAGATGTGTTTGCAGAAATTAAGACACAGCAAATCATGATGTACACTGTATGGACAGTAAATAAGCATCTCTGTGGTTATGAATGACTGTCGCTCTTCTAACCCGGCAATCCCATTACCGAGCCACCCTGCTACAGTGGAACACAGAAGCGATCAGAAAACATGCTGTAACTAGTCTCTCTTTGTGGCTCGAGTATGGCTCAGTTCCTGTATACCAGTGGAAAAGTGTCCTTAGGTAACTGCATAGCTAGATGCGTTGTCTACACTTGCTAAACTCAAAAATGACTCGTATATTATAAAAATGACAGCTAGTCAACAAATGAAATTCTAGCCTAGCTCTCTGCCATGGTGTTAAATCAATGGCTGCAGCTGGGTGTGAGTAATGATTTATATATACATTGTACCTTTGGCTGTTTGAAGGGCCAGCAGAAGTTGGAGATGTGCTGTGTGGCCTGTGAGAGCCCCGACGATGAATACCCACCCTAATGCGAGCAGGGCACAGTTCAGGACAGTGAAACCTTTAGTGGTGGTCCCCTCTGTCTACTTGATTTAATGCTGGGTTGACAGGTAGGTGTTACACCCAGCTTCTCCGATCCTCCTGTGTGCCATGCCCCCTTGTTAACCTTGTGTGGAATCCCTGCGTTTACCAGCTGTTCCTTATTTCTTGCCATTAGTCCTGTGTATTTCAGTCCACATTCGAGTATGCTTCCCCAGTCCTGTCATTGACGTTATGTTGTGCTGCTACCTGCCTTGTGCTTCCTTTAGTAAGTTCTCCGATCCTTTGGACTCCCATTCCTGCTTCCCCGCTCTGCACCCAGCAGCGATTGTGACAGTATGGACAAAAATCACATTTTCAGAAAAATATATTAGGGATACATTCATACTGGTTAAATAAGAAACTAAGCCTGTTTTTTACAAGAATATTTATAAATTAAGCTGGGACATTTTTGTTTAAAAGCTCAACCAATATAAAGTCAGAATATACTCAAGAAAAGCCGAGAAGGATCAGGAAGTACCCAGAAGCGCGGATTTACTAAAGGCAGTTTGCTGCTCTGCTTCAGTGTCTGTAGTTAATCCACCAGGGGCCTGATGCAGGATTTCTCGCTTAGCCGGATAACTTATCTGATTTATGTGCATTAGTTTAAATGGACTTTATCTTTGTTCACATACATTTAGCCCAGACTACCTTAAATCCGACAAGTTATCCAGCTAAGGAGAAGAAATCCTGCTTTGTGAAACAAAGGTGTGTTTGTCTTTATGCCTAAAAGTAGAGCTGAGGTTTATTCCTGCTGCTTTTATTTGTGGTAAATGGTGCCTCTGTGGTCCACATATTAAGCTCTGCCATGAGTACTGGGGATTAAGGGGGCGGTCTCGCTATTAAACTGGCCCCACCCATCCCATGCTAATCCTCTTTGCTGCGAACGATGTGAGGACAATTTCAAGTGGGAGAGGTACAGTCAGGGTAAAGTGGGGGCAAAGGAAAGGCTAGCCCACTCTGGGGAGGGTCTGAGCCTGTTACACAGCACAAGCAAATGGACACCATGCAGAATGAGTCAGCTACATCAACAAATGATGTAGTATTCTGACAGCTAGATTTTATTTGTTTGTATGTGTTCTGCAACAGCTGTGACACCAGCCATACACTACATTGCCGTGACATACTTCCTTGCAGGCAGTAGCTAATCACATCAAGTTTTTGTCGCCAAAGCATTTTGACATAGATCTATACAAAGGGTGTAGATTTGGGTTTAGACATTAGGGAGATGTGCCTACTGATAACATGGGTGTAATGTGTGTGTTTGGGGGAGTGGGGGGTTCGGGGCTGGTTCGGCCCCTACTAATGTTGAAACCAAGCCTACACCCTTGGCCCCATGTGTGTTTTTTTTTTCTTCTGGAAAAAATGCTGTGTTTTTTGTCCTGAGGTTAGTATAATTTTTTTTTAAATACTGTATATCTAAAAAAGAACAAATATACATCATCTGTGAAAAAGTAAAAAAAAAATATTTCAGTGACGAAGATTTATACATTGTTATGGACAGGTTCTATTTCACCTGCCCCCAGAGACGGTGATGTAGAGCTATGCTGAGAGGAACTGCAATGGCTTCCAGAATGCCATTAATTGGCTGGTACCAATAAGATGAAGCCGTTTTTGCTCTTGCGGAAGTCGGCGTTGGCCTGTCCTGGCTTTGTCTCCACAGCAACGCTCTTGGGTTTCCCACGCATGTAGAGCTGGAGGGCGGAGCTTCGAACGAAGACTGACAGAGGTCTGCACAACACCCTGAAACACACAGTTATTTAGACACATGTCACGTTGAGCCCACACATAACACGCGTACAATTATTCACTCACATACATCAGTTTAGTGCCTGAAATTATATGCATGCCTCACAACACCATATTCCAAGTCAGCTACATTTCTATCAGTCTAAACCTCTGACAGGCAAAGACCCCTAAAAGCTTCTGAACCGGGGGCCGGGAGGAGAGGGCTAAAGCCATGCTGTCATGTCTGTCTGCTTCTGAAAAATCCCAGAGATGTAGCGATGTACGGTAATTCAGGCTGTTATCAGTCTGGATGAAATTATTTGTAGGTAATTGTTTTTTGACTGTTCAACCCTGCATTCTTAGTGATGCTATGAAGGACCACAGGCGCATGTGCCCCACCCCGATGCTGACTGGCAGCTTTCGGCTTTCATTGCCGTGCCCTGAAGTCACGCTGACTTCTGTAAATCTGGCTGTATACTTCAAATGACATGTGGACAAAGTGGAATCGAACACGGTGGTAAGAACAATATGTCACATACTTAAAACGCTACTGCTGGCTTGTTCGTTCTGCACCACAACTATGGAGGGTGCAGAATGTTTTTGATGTAGCGGACCCACAAAAGGGGGTAAATTGACGTATGAGTCATTTTAATAAAGGACATGACAGCTTTTTCAAAATGGAGGTTACTCTCTTATTAATAGCCATATAGGTTTAATACCAGCAGCAGTACAAAAGTGGAAGCCAACAATACACTGACAAAACACACGCATTCCAAGGCAAACATTACAAAGTTATGACATTTACTACTAACTGTAATACACAAAAGCACAGTGTGGTGCAAAGCATGAGGATAACAGCATAATCAGTTCTGCTGACCAACCGCATGGCATCACATTATGTCAGCCAATCGTGGACAGTGGGTGGGATCAGGACAAATGGAAAAGTTGGCCTCAAGCGATTACTACCCGCATGTCATCGTATTGCTTATGGCCGCCATTAGAATTCCGAAAGGGGTCAAGCATGGGGCTCCCCTTGAGCTAGGGGTGAGCCAGTCTCTTGGTGGTCTACCTATATGGGTTGCCATGGAAACACTTTGAAAATAGTAATAGACTCTGCTTAATTAAACCAGGAAGTATGATGCTGTGACTATAATTGGCCACAGTTTATTCAAATCCCAGCTGTTCTCCAATCATGGCCCTTTCTAGATTGTTCCCTTATCATCAGCCCCGCCCACCATTCCTGGCTCACTAGGTGGGTCAGTCCCGCAAGGACAGCCTCATCATAGATCAGCGCGCTCGTCTGCCAGGCAGCAGCCGCATTATTCATTGCCGCGGAAATGGCTACGACAGAACTGGGGCGCAGCGCGAGCTCCTGAAGTCCCCACCTCCGGATCCAAAACAGAATTAGCACCCAAGGTATGTTTTATATGGTGCAGTGGGTCCAGTGATCATCCTTTAACCACTGATCTCAGAGTCATATATCTTTGCAGTGAGGTCATCATTTTCTCAGACTGGGCGTAGCTCCCAAGGGCACATGCTTAGGTCTAAAATTCTCCTAGGGAGAATCGGACCCCGGTGTTCATGCAGATCAAAATTCATTATTTCAGACATCAAGGCTAGGACAGCGTGGTACCAACAGCTCGGAAGAAAAATTCTAGCACCGGGATCAGTGAAAGGTGTTTATGGCCCTGACAAATTCATATGGGGGGCAAACATGGGCAAACACACATTCAAAGCCAGCTGGGTGGACGTTCTCAGCACTGCCACCAGGGATGTTGAGATGACCCTGATCAGTGAGACACACTTTATAGAACCCTGCACTGCAAAGCACCACTCGCTACCACGCAAGCACAGAGGGAAAAAAATTATATTTGTGTACCTACCAAAAATAGACTTAAAGACTATGCATTTTCTGGTGCTGCTGCTTTTATAAAGCAAAATCAGACAGTAGCATATAATGTTATTTATCCTGTTATTAAAACCTGGATTATGGATGAATGGAAGAGAGAGAAGCAGGTTATCATCTCTGCAGAAAATGGGTAATTTTTCAGGTTTTTTACATTCAGGTCAGAACCACAGGTACTTTGTTCTGGGACTGCTTTTCTCTGAAGGTTTGTGCTATAGTGTAGTATAAAACCAACCAGGCCATAGAGACCCGAAGGTGCTGCAAGACTCAGCAGAATCTTCCAGTAGCATTGTGTGAGGCAGAGGAAGTGTCTGCTGCTGGGTAACATCTGTCCGCCACATTGATAGAGTAGCAGGAATCACTGGTGCATGCATATATATGACTCCCAATAAAAGTCATCACACATACAGGATGGATTTAGTTTTATAATGTGTCTGTTTTCACTTGGGTTTATTTGCAATGTCAAGCTTCAAAGACAGCTGCTACTGTTTTCACACAAGAAAACGGGACACCAAGAAGTACAAACTAGGCTGACACCAAAAGCAAGTGTCCCTTGTCCTATCAAAAACTGGTATCATTTTCATCCAGAGACAATCTCTCTATTTATCAATCTCCCTCCGTAACCCTAGACGCTGCTAGAAACATTGCCCCATTGCCTTTTCCAGCAAAATCACAAGCTCCTCCAGTTGTAAAGCCAACGCATTAAGGACAGCCACTCAGGGAGGGGTTCAGGCAGGGGAAGGCTCTATTTCTGGGATGGCTGACGCTCCTCTCGGCCCAAAAACCGACTTTGGAATAGAGTGGCTGAGTGGAGCGGAGCAGAGCGCCGGGCTCGGGGCTCACGCTTGTGCTGCATGCTGACCTTCAGCACTGACCTCCCCTATTGGGGTCACGGCTCCATCCGCTCCCTTCCGGAGCGCTCATATCTGGGACAGCTGGATGAGTGCGGCCTACATTCACTCTGCAGGTTATTTTTAGCAAGCCATCTATAACTGAAGGCCATTACTGTTCGGGCGCAGAAGTGAGGCTCAGATCTCCGCGATCATCCTCATTCCCTCACACTCAACCCCTGTCAGGCCCCAGATATCCCATCTTTCATTTGGGGGCCGCAGGCATCCTTTGAATCGCACCACGACCAGCCAGCAGCCTCCATGTACAGGATGGGGGAAACAGCTAGCAAGAAAGGGGGAGGTCTGGACACCCTGTGAATCAGACACCACCCCCCCCCCTCCCAACGCACCCATTGCCCCGGTCTCAGCTGCCCCCGCCCCTCCCCAGACTCCCAGCTGTCCAGGCAGATGGCCGCCAACTCCCTGTCCCACAAATGACTTAAGCGCTCACAGCTCCGCATTAACCTGCACGGCTCAGATCCGCCGCTGCACGCTCACTGGCGTTTATGGCTGGCTTTGGCTGCAGAAGCTCGGCATAAGGACCATAGCTCGGTTTCTAAAGCCATCGGCCGGGCTGTCCCCATTCTCACAGGCATGAAGCGGCCTGCAGCTATACCACAGCTGCTCTGGCATGCCTCGGACTGGAAACGCCCCTGACTTTGGTGGGGGCGGGGGAGGGCAGGGAGGGGTGGGTGAGTATTGTTATCTCCCCACCCACCAGCACTCCATCTTAGATCTTTTCTTCCCCAATGCTTCCCAGAGGTCCCTGGGTCAGTGTTGACCCAGATGGCAGTACAATGTGCCCGAGGGGGGAGACAAAGGCCTACAGAGTGGAGGAACGCCCCCCCCCCCCCACCCAGCGCTGTGGCGCATGGACACGTGTGCTGATTGATATGCACACACGAGCGCGGCCGAAACTGCGGCGAGCCGGACCGAGGGTGCGGCCGCGCAGACAGGACCCGCGTCGTCTGCTTGCATCATTCTGCCCGGTCGCACACTGCGCTGTGCTCGCCAGCTGCCTTAGAGCAAGCGGGAGACGGGGTGGGGGGGGGGTGGCCAGATCTGCAGATTAAGGGCCAGCCGGCAAATTGATTAAGGATGGCAGAGGCTTTCTGTACGGGAGGCAGGCAGGCCCTGAGTAGCCAGGGCTGTTTAATTACAAGGCAGACATGTCTATCATGGGTCATGTTAATAACTGCCTGGAGATGGACTGGCATCCAGGGTGTCCCCTGCCTTGTTCTCCCTGGGAATGGCTCCAGGCCCCCTCCCTGGGTAAGCAGCTATGCAAATTGGATGGATGGATCCATCTTCTATAGCCCTTAATAGAGTGAGCAGGGAGTGTCTGCTTAAAGCAAAATGCACAAGGCAGTGGACACCATAGACCAGTGTTTCCCAACCCAGTCCTCGGGGAACACTGGACAGTCCATGTTTTTGCTTCCTCTCAGCTCCCAGCACTCTTGTACCAGGTATTCGGTGTTCCTGATTGGCTGGGAGCTGGGAGGAAGCAAAAACGTAGACTGTCCGGTGTTCCCCAAGGATTGGGTTGGGAAACCCTGCCCTAGACAGGGTGAGGACAGTCAAACATATTTATATTTACTGATTCATGTCAATTAGCAAAAAAAAACAAGAGTCATAAGAAAAAGGTTATTGAACATTCAGTAACTGCAAATAAATCCATGTCTCATGGTCCATTTAAACATCGCTACTTCTTCAGATACAGATCCTGCCTCTAAATACTGTTATAGGAATTAACCATGTGGAATAGCTGCTCGAGTTGCCCCCTAGTGGTCTAACCATTTAAAAGTTTCACTCAGAATGCCACTAATGTTAAATAGTCTTTTTGAATGCCCCCTAGAGGACTAATGGCATGAATTAATTAATCTGATTAGACTAACTGTGAAATGCGTACCGCCTTCTGGCACGTCACCACGGATGGACTCACCGTGTAAAGTGGTCGCTCAGGTTGCCCAGCATTTCTCCCACACGGTCCAGATTGGGGCAGAGCTTCCCCCTCTGGAGGTAAACCAGGACATCGTCTTGTGAAGATGTGTGCAGCACCACCATCTGGTCAGCTCCGCTCGTGACACTTAAGCCCGTCACCTGGGGCAGACACGAACACACACACACACACACACAAGTTAATCACTACTCATGTTGACTATCCTGAGGCGTCTACATTTAATGTAGATTCAAGCTGAAAATTATGTCATTGACTTTGCCAAAGATGCCTCCGCTCCACAGAAAAATGGCCAGAGTAAGCCTTGGTCAGTATAGCAGTCCTCGTGAGGTTACGGCGCCATGCTGCTATTCCCGTCTAGTGGGCAGGGGGGCGCTAATCCTTTTACGGCTTAATGAACACAATGGGACAGCTCTTAATCCCCCCCCCCCCGCGCCGTGTACTGGAGCCCCGGGCTGGACATCGGGAGTGTAGGCTAAAGCCTATTGTGTCATCCTGTAGGAAACCCTAATTCCCTAAATCACGGTAAACAGAATGCCAGCACGTCGTAATAGCATAATGTTTTATTATTTTATTGTTTTATTATAGCCGGACAGTGAAACCAGGCTGCATTTTGATCCATACTCAGGTAAATACTGCTAAGCATTAGCATACCATTCGGTGGTATCTTACCATATTTACTTCTGTAGTGAATTTATATACAGTATATACAGAGCTCACAGAAAGTCTTGGGACACTTCCTTAATTTAGTAAAAAAAAAATACAAATTTGTTGTTTTTTTTTTCTTTTTAACATTACTTTATTAAATTACGTATTACTTGCTTACAAAAAAATACATATCACATTAAAAACAACCTGTAATTTTAAGTAAAACATGAATTTCAAGTAGAAATAAATTGTAACCCAAATTATATTTCTATAAGAGCTGTTCTGAGTTAAAAAGTCTTACAGTGTGCTTTTTAATTAGTAACACCTTTGCAATAACATGAAATACCAAACATTTATGTTCAGCATCCGTTTGGGAGCCAATGAGAACTGAATTGCAAGAACAGGACTGAATGAGTCAGTCAAAAAATTATGACACTCTGTGGATGTCTCTGTGGAAGATTTGTGCAGATATGTTACACACTGCTTGCCAATGAACATTTGCTATGAAACCAACCCATTTGCAGCATTTATACTGAGCAAGCAAACTCCCCAAGACTTTCTGTAAGCATAGAGTATCTCTGACATTTTCAGGTCATGTGTCAGTGCTGCACATAATTGTGCTGATCTGTGTTGGTACTGTATGTGCCAATACTAATATATGTCAGTGTTGCACGTGCTTATGTATGTTGGTGCTGTATGTGTCTCTGCTAATGTATGTCAGTGCTGCACGTATCTGTGCTTATGTATGTTGGTGCTGCACCTGCCTGTGCTGATGTATCTCACTGCTGCACCTGCCTCTGCTGATGTAAGTCAGTGCTGCACATGTTTGTGCTGATGTATGTCAGTGCTGCACATGTGTGTGCTGATTTATGTCAGTGCTTCCTGGGCCTGTGATGATATATGTCAGTGCTGCACCTGCTTGTGCTGATGTATGTCTGTGCTGCCTGTGTCTGTGCTGATGTATGTCAGTGCTGCCTGTGTCTGCGCTGATGTATGTTAGTGTTGCACCTGCCTGTGCTGATGTATGTCAGTGATGTCTGTGTCTGTGCTGATGTATGTCAGTGCTGCCTGTGTCTGCGCTGATGTATGTTAATACTGCCTGTGTCTGCACTCACGCTATCCAGAGGCAGCTTCTTCAGCACCCGGAACTGCTTGCGAGGCTCCAGCTTGTAGATGTTCTTGTCCGTGATGAGCAGGGCACGGTCAGTGCTCTTATTGAACCTGTTCACCTGTAGGGCACCATGGTTACGTGAGGTGTTCCTCAGTCTGGAAGCCCCCGTCAAATCCAGCACGCACTGAGGCTCTTGTACCAACCTTACGCACAAATCCCGAAAACAGCACTGTGCTGTACTGGTCCTTCTTCTTCAGCTCTTTGGACATCTCGACGAAGCTGGAACTGGTCTGGGGAGAATCGTTTGCCTGAAAGCACAGGTGTTGTCATTATTATTAAGAATAATTTGTACAACTTTTCCCAAATTTTCAAATATAAAACAATGATGAACCCAGTTATTAATGGAGGAGGGTGGATCAAAAAACACATAGGCAACAAGATCTGAACTGAAAACAGTGTAACAGTGAACAGATTAGTTAACCCAAGGGTTAACATGCAAAAAGTGTGATAATAAACAGAGGAGATAACCCAAAGGGTTAACATGTAAACAGGGTGACAGTAAAGAGACTAGTTAACCCCTAGGGGTTAAATTTGAAACACAGTACACAGTCTAGTAAAACAAAGGGGTTAACATGTTAACAGGGTATCATTAAACAGATAAATAACCCTAGGGGTTAACCTGTAATCAGGGTGACAGTACACAGACTACCCAAGCAGACTGGTTTAGACTGGAACCTGCATGCTGCTGTAAACAGGTTTTAAGATGGCCGCCCAACTCTTACCAGGCTCAGGTAGTCCCTCTCCCAGGCACGCCCCCAGCCCCAGGCGGGTCGCTCCCCCTTTAGCGCTGCCAGCGCAGCCACCTTGGCGCGCACCTCCAGCATGTCGGAGGGGGGGATGTTCTTCACAATCTGCCTCGCCCACCACCTGGGGGGTAGGAGGGCGCACTGACCGATTTACACAGATCCCCGCAGAGGGAGAGACGAAGTGACACACTAACAGCGAAGCACACAACTAAGGTGCACAAAGAGTGTAAACGAGCACGGGTTCGAGGGGCATTGCAGAGCTGAAGGTCAGGGGTCACACTGCACTGTGACTGACTCCAACCCCGAGCATTTCTCACAAAATCCATATGCGCCATGTCTTCAGTCATAGCAATCCCGCCAAATCTAACCAAACTGTCATGTTGTGAATCGATGGATGAACTGATTCCCCACATAAATACCAGCTAACTTGTTTGCCGATTTAACCAGCTTAATATCTTTTTATAAATAGTGATGTTTTCTTGAATGACTCCCAATGCCTCACCCGTATGTGTTGTTCAATTTTATCACGTTTTATGTTTGGGTTTTATTTTGGGCGTTTGGGATTTCAGCGGCCCATAGGCACATACAACAGCATCGCCGGGGAGCTCGGTAACCATGGCGACCCACCTGCGGTAGAGCCCCTGGGTGATGCTGTGAAACTGGGCCAGTGCAGCGGGCGGGTCGGGCCACTCCACGCTCCGGCCGTAGTCGGCCATGTTGCGCACGTTGCCAAACCTGCGGCTCACCTCCCAGAAGTGGGCCTTCACCTTATAGCGCTTGTAGCATCCCATGATACCATAGATGGCCCTCAGTTTGCGGCAGCGCATGCGGGCCAGGGCGCCACGCCACACCTGCAGGGGGCGACAGACCACCCCTCATTCTGACTATGTCTGTGTCTGCATAGACACATGCACAAGCCTTAGGCAGCCAAAAGAACTGTTCAACGCCATTGATCTGGCTAATAAGTGTATATTTACTACAAAAAAATTTAACATTAGAACATTATATTAATTAGAATAAAAGCTAATTAACATCAAAACAGAAAAAAAAATAAAATTACTTCTGTTCTACAAATTGTTATTGATATCTTGGATGGCTAGAAGAACATTGTTTCAGACTCCAAACCTCTCCTCAGGAGCATCCCAGCCATTCTGTGTATTTGCTGCATTTCACCATCAGCTCATTAATTAATTAACTTAATTTGTTAAATAATTTGGTGAGGTAATGGTTAACCAATCGAGGTGTGCTAGTGTCAAAGAACACATACACGTGTGTATTGGATGGGATGGTCGCTGGAAATACTGGGGTGACTTTAGGAGAGGTTTTGAAACGGATAATCTAACACACTTTGACAGACTAATCATTCATTAAGATCAATAAAGCATAATTTTCATTGCCTGAAACTTTTACTTTATATGAGTCTTAATGACTCCTTATGAGTGCATGTATTCAAACTACAGTGCAGAGCTAGTTAATACATCACTCATTGTATTTTACATCACTCATTTTATGTTACTATAGCGACTGAAATTAAAAGCCTATACGAACATTATATAAGAGACAATTACATTTCCAAGTTTAACTGGGCATGTAATTTTTTGAGATTACCACTTAGCGTGTTGTAATACTAACAGCAAGACTAAAAGCAGGTAGGTCACATGACCTGAAGGTAAGTTGTGACTCCTCCCCTCGGCGGGAAAGCTAGTGGCCCGGCTACCTTTTGTTTGCGTGTGGGAGGGTGGCCAACTACCCCACTTTACCTTCTGCAGGAAGAGCACCAGGATGGGGATGAGGGCACTGCGCTCCTGCTCCAGCGTAAAGAGTGAGCGCGGCGTGCGCACAAACAACTTGCTGTGGCCGTACTCCACATCCTCGCAGAAGCCGTGCTGCTTGATGATGGCCTCCACTGCCTCCCGGTCCGAGTCCATCAGGTGGTTGGGCCAGGTGTACTCACAGGTCATCTTGTACCTGGTAACCGTGTAAAAATACCACAGTCAGAAATCATAAGAAATCATAAACTCATAAGAGATTACTAACAGTTGTATGTATATAAATAACATGCTAAAGGAAAATGACCAAATATTAATGAATATCCCTTGCATGGCAATAATAAACTGCTGCTACAGTTATTAATAAGTAACAATCATGAATATTATGACTGGATTTTCAGGCACTTTCCTTAGATGGTGATCATCTTCTGTATGACTGTAAACATAAACCTGATTATGACCTTGAAGAAGGTCATGTACAACGTTACTACCGTTTCTAACAAGATGATTATACAAAACCCATTTTAAACCCGAACTGGCAATTTGGCGGGATGGTTTGAGGCCGACCTCTGCAGGAAGCGATCGTAGGGCTGTCTGTAGGCGAACCCCGCCCTTCGAACCCGGACATTTTCCAGCAAGCCCAGGTATGCCACCTGGTGCTGGCATCGAGCGTCATCAAACAGCATTGGTGACTTCATCTCATTAGGCTTGATACAACGTACGTAATATGGCTCCTAGGACAGAAAAGAGTTTGAGAATTAGAGAGCCAGGCGTGTGTGATGAAGACACAATTATTCCAGTATTGCTTTAGCCTGCTGCTTTGAAAAGTAGGATGCTCCAGCACAGATATCCCGAAAGAAGACATCTTGCTCCCGATTGTGACCCAAAAAGTATTTATTTCCTCCCAGCTAAATTTTACAAACCACAGAAGTACACACACACACACATACACCCACAACCAGTACATGCATTCCTACCTTTATGGGGATTCGCCATTCATTCCTATGGGCATAACATTATTGACAGCTATGATGACCTTAAACCCTACTCAGCCCTTACCTTAACTGTAGGTAACCAAACAAAATGCATTTTTAGTTTTTTGATTGCATTCACAGATTTTTATAAAATTCAGGCTATCCTTTTGGGGACCAAAAGTGTCCCCACAAGTTTTTATCACATTGTAGGGACATCTGGTCCCTACATTGTAATAATTACAAATACACTCACAGACACATAGACTGACCTTGCAGGCTAGATTGTCCACCAAGGCAATGATGGAGTTCTTGAAGAGCGTGGCTGCGGTGAGGGGACGTTTGGTGACCTCAGAGATGCTCAGCTGACCCTCTGGCCACATGTCCCTCAAAACAGGGTCCACGCTATTTTGGCAAAGGGTTGCAACACAGCAGACGGTGGTGAGGTTTTAAAAAAAGAGAGGTTTCAGAGGGCAAAACCTTCTAAATAAAAAGAGCACACAGCAGAAGTGGGGAGGATGATAAGAAGTATCATACAGGAAGTCTCTCTCCACTGAACCACAGCTGGGAGTTTGAGTGCTAGGTCATGTGTCAGGTGTGACTGTGTGTAACCATAAGGGTGCTTGCACAGGGAGACCAGGCTGTGCTTGTGTGCATTTAACTGTGCATGAGACCTTGACTTTACACTGTACCTGTTGAACATAAGCCTCTTGAAATCTTGGAAAAGGGGGTCTTTGTTCTTGTCTAAAATGCCCTCCACTGAGTACCTGAATCATCAAGGGAAAAAGAAAGAACAAAGAGGCACGCTGAACGCCGGCTTCTCTGTATACCGCAGACACACAGGGGCAGAAGCAGGATTTATGCGTAGCTGGCTTCGGGGCTCGGGTGGGATAGGGTTAGTGTGAGGTTAAAGAAGGGAAGTGCAAGGCAGAGTAGGCGTGCAAGGTGGGGGAGGGGAGTGTTTCTGGAGGTAAGTGTATTAGAGAGCATGTCACTGAGAATATTTGGAGTACTAGAAAATATGGTGTAGAGTAAGTGTGCATCCTTTAACGCCCACCTCGGTCAATAACATTTACTGCTGCCACACCTAACCCCCCAACCCCAGGCTACTACCTTTACTCCCACCCCCTCTTCCAACAAATGAAGGCCCTGAGACCAAACCAGAAAACCCCAGTGCAGGGAAACCATTGAGTACTAAAGGTGATGGTGTACTGCAAGCACAGAGTACTGGTGGAAGAATGCGTTCTAAGCTGGATGGGTGGTAGAGACACGTACATGAAGAGTAGGTGGAGCACTGGAGAGTAGAAAGACTACGGCTAAGGAGGAGGAGAGAAACTAGGTTATAGACACGACAGGGGGAGCGAAGTAGGAAGGCCGTGTTTTTACAGGATGTCCCGTGGGAGCTGAGCGAGGGGCCCCATCAAGCCACAGCCAAAGACACAGACGCATGCAAAGATGCTCCACTCACGTGACATCCCCGGCATAGTGCCGGATGCGGAAGTCTCTACGGAACTCCAAGCTTTTATCCGTGGGGCAGAGCTGCAGGGAAATAGCAGAGTCAGAGCTTGACACCGTGAGCACAAATGAAAAACAATGATGGATGTTATCCAACAACGTCAAAGCACTGTAGTAACTCACGATGGGAGGGACCGAGGCTCAAAGGGGGCCCGGTGTGAGTAAGCATGAGTATACCTCCAGCGGAGCTCAGTTACTCACGCTGCTCTGAGCGCGTCTCGTACCTTACGGGAGGTGTAGTGGGGGTGCTGGCTCAGCTTGGAGTCCATACTCTCCAGGAACATGGTGTCGGTCACCTTGCCTACACCCAGACATGCCTCGTCGAGGATGGAGATCATGCCCTTGTGAGGCTGCTCCACTAGGTCCACGATGATTTGGTTGTTACAGTATTCAATCTGCAGGACCACACAGGGGCTTCCGGTCACGTGTGAGTAGGTAATTATGAGCATGTGCTAGGATAGGGGGTGTATGAGAGCAGGTAATTTACGCATGTGACCCAACTAGTGTGTTTGTGCTGTACGCGTTTCTGTGTTGAAGGGCATGAACAAGTGTGTAAATGTCTAATTAAAAGAAGCTGTATGGATATAGAAGTTTGTATAGACACATGGGGCCCTATTTTGCACTGCTGTGGTCAATTACTATCTAAATGACATTTTATATATTTATTACATGAATTTAAGGTAATAAAATGTCAGTGTCACTATTTACTGAGTATTACTGACTCTTTCAAAATACAGTTCAGCTGCTTTGCATTTTATAGCCAAAACACACCTCTGAATAATTAATTGAGTTAGGACAACCCTTTAGTGCCTTTGTGCTGGAGCAAAGCTTGTTTTTTTCTGCTGTAAAAATAGCAAAATGAATTTGTACACACCTATAAATGTTAGTTGTGCCTTGCGGTTTGCACTTTGAGTTAGATCCCCAAAATGGAGCCCATGGTCTTTCACATACATGCACACACTGACCCACATATCTGCATGCATGTGTTTGCAAGGAGATGGTGTGTGTTTGCATGTCTGTCTGCACAGGTGTGTACAGGAGGGACCCACGTGCTGCCAGGGGATCCCTTCTCTGTCGTACTCATCCTGCTCTTGACGCAGGATCAGCTCGATGAAGAGCTGCTGTAGCTTCTCGTTGCAGTAGTTGATGCAAAACTGCTCGAAGCTGGAAGTCAGTCAGTCACAGTCAGTGGTCACTCAACACGCTGGTACTTTGAAATGGCTGCTTCCATTTTTAATAGGTACGAAGCGATGCAGATCAGGCGTGGTTGTTTCCTTCGCTAAAATGTCTGTGGCTGAGAATTATCTCAGTCACTGAAACGTGTGACATCAATGGTTGGGGAGCTAAGTAAGAATTAATATGCACATCGGCACCTTTAGGGCAGGGTGGTTCTGGTCAAGTGGAGATTACATTTGGTGTCATGCAGATAGGTGGATGGCCAGAGGGGTACCTGTTATTGTCGAAGATCTCAAAGCCGTAGATGTCGAGCACACCAATGACGGTGTTTTTCCCATGAAGCACTGGGTCATAGTCTTTCACTTCGATCACAGAATTGATGCGACTGACAATCCAGCTGAAGAGTCGCTCATACAGGGCCTGTGGGAGAGGTACAGTGAAGCCCTTGTGCTCCCCTAAGGCATCCCTGCTCCAAATTCACTTTAGTCCATTTTATGTTCACATTGTACCCTTAACAAAATGGCTGCCCCAGGCTGCTTAACTTGGGATGCAGTTACAGCAATACATGACAGAATCAGATTCTGTTCAAACGTAAACTCTTAGGTAGGAAACTAATATAATATATTTTGAAAAGCTGAGAAAATTCCAGGACAGATTAGATAAAATTAAATTAATATCTTGAAGCAGATGCACATGGAGACAACCAAGACTAAGAATGACTGATTGGAGTTAGCGTGCTGACTTCCAAGTGACACTTTGTTGGGCGAGATGTGACAATTGACATATAGGTGGTGTTTCAACTCTCCTAATTTCAGAAGGGTGAAGGACATCTGTTAGCACAGGACTCTCAGGGTCCAGGGATGGTCTACCTTAGCAAAGGCATCTTTGCCGTAACTGGCCTCCTGTACACTATGACCCTTGTTGATGACTTCGCCGCCCCCGGTGGCCACGGTGCGGAACAGCAGGGCCTTGCTGACATCAGCTGCCTCGGTGCTGGTCAGAACAGCAATATGTTCAACGGCCTCCTGCACTGACACCTGCACATTCTCCCCATCGGTTGTGAATTCCATGTTCCCCTGAAGAGACAGGTAAACACAGGTTTGTTTCAAATAGTTAGGATGAAATAGTTAGAGTCTTAAATGGGGAAGAATCATAAATGAACACACTGCGTCAATCTGAAGGCATATTGCAAGTCCCTCAAGCTACAGATCTAAAGTCAGAGGTCACATGCATTCCCCTGGAGGTTTTTCTATTTAGAACACCAGCCCTCCAGACATCCTACGTTACATATATTGTCCAAATACAGTTTGTCACAACTTTAGTCTAAACCAGGGGTAGGCAATCTATCCAATAAGGACCGTTGTGTGTGCGGGTTTTCACTGCAACTAACTAATTGGATTAATAATTAAAGAACTGATTGGCTGAAGAGTCCTCACACCTGGATTTGAACAGCTGACCTTAAGGTTAATCCAAAAACCTGCATATACACCATTCCTTTGAGAATATGATTGCCTACCCCTGGTCTAAACATTAATAGATTTTTTTGAAGACCTTGAAAATCAGGTTGATTTAAACTCACTCACGACTCCCCCGATGGACAAACAGACCACTAACCAGGTGCAGAATGGTCCCCAGGATTTTGTAGATGGAGTTAATCTCATTGGGCGTGAAGCCAATCGCCTTCAGGGCACTGAGCACGGCCTTGTGGGCGGAGTGGTCATCGTTGCTGGTCTGACGGAGGGGCAAATGGTGATATTTACACCACACCCTCAACAACTCTATAAACAAGAGCTTCTCTTCACTACAGTTAACCATCAGTCGGCTCTCCTTTCAGCAAAGATATCCATGTACGGTGCTGTGTAATTTTATCCAGGACACCCCGCAAAGGAAGAACTCACTATGGAATCAGCTCCTTCTCTAGTGTAGCTGTAAGCCATGGGTTTTTTTTCCAAGAATAAGGACGCGGCCATTTCTTCAGACCCTCCTCTCAGCAGCTGTGTAGGTAACACACACAAAAAGAGAACGTTACTGAAGGCTGCGTCTATGCACCCCGTGGATCTGGAATGGTCCTTTCATACCTGATAGAAGGAGTGGAAGTTTCTCTCTCCGTCCTGCTGATGCACAACTCTCGACTGGGAGAAAAGACAGAGATTAGTGCACCCAGAACGTAAAGGCATGCATGCATGCCATTGAGATTTGTGTTCAGTTGCACCTGCCCCTCTCAGAGCTGTTATTCTGTGTGCTGCTTCGACCACTGTGTGGTCAGACCGCTTTTCATAAAAACTGAAACGTCCCAGTCGTTTGACACGCTGCTGACCTTCTCCAGCAGGTAGTTGTTGATGTGACCTCCGGTGGGATCCCCGTTGAAATTGAAATTTATGTCCATGTATTTGCCGAAGCGGCTGGAGTTATCGTTCCGGTTTGTCTTCGCGTTGCCAAAGGCCTCCAGCACACAGTTAGACTTGAGGAGCACTTTCTTCACACTGTGGGGAGTTTGTGAATATTCTTGTTACACGGTGGAGTGAAAGACATCAGCACAGCTTTCAATCGTGGCTTCACACCTCACCTCTCCACTTCAGCTCTCTGGTTAGGGTTCGTGATGGCAGCAATGTACTGCATGATGTACTTGCTAGCCTCAGTCTTTCCAGCACCACTTTCACCTGGAGAACCAAACAGGCCCTGTCAGCATCCCCTAGTGCAGCATGTACTGTACATGTGATCTGTATGTCTAGTATCTCCTAGGGGCTTTGTTGCCACTTATAGAACCTTCTTGATTCAAGATTCAAGATTCTTTAATTGTCACATGCATAGTTATACAAAGTACAACACACAGTGAAGTGCTCTGTTGCTGCTGGGGAGCAGGTTGACAGACACTAAGGTATAAAGTCAGAGGAGGTAAATCAGTTAGCCCTCACTTTAGCCTTTAAACAGCTATTACCTTTATTATAGGTACAATACCATCAACATAAGGCTGGTTATCCTAACCATAATGTTCCTGATTTCTCATTCAGAGAAGGCTTGATCAGGTTGCTTAAATCATAAATCTGATGTTCTGACTGCAAATTTCAGGTTCCTTTATGGTCACTCGCCCCAGTTTTGTTTCTCATTTTCATCCTAGTGCGCTTCTCTGTCTTAATTCTGTGGTTCGGCATAAGCAGCGTGGCAGGTGAAGGCCCCTGCGTGTCGCTCTACCTGAGATGACAATGCAGGTGTCCTTGGCCCTCCTCTTCATGGCTTTGTATGCAGCGTCGGCCACGGCGAACAGATGAGGTGGATTCTCGTAAAGCTCCCTGCCCCTATAGGCCTCCACGGCCTCCTTCCCATATACGTCCAGCTGTCGGTAAGGGTTGACAGACACCACAACCTCCCCGATAAAGGTGTAGATGCGGCCTTTCTCAAACCTGCCATTGGACACATACAAGCACAGCCATATAAACCTCTGAAGGTAGCAAAACTGGTTGCTTGATTATTATGTACAACCATAAAGCAATGGGAGCAAAACAGAGATTCCTCCCCCAGGAAGAGCTTCCTGTAGGAAGATAAGGAGAATGTGAATTACTGCAGAGCACCTTTGGCTTTTTAACTGGGTTAATCACAAGAATAGCTTATAGTGTTCAATCACGTGAAGCCATTAAAGTACAACCACGGTAAGTAGCATCTACATGGCCACGAGAACCCAGGCCCAGCCTGCAGGGTGTCCCAGATGAGGTGTAACAACTGCTGTTTCTCCCAAATCACTTATTTTCAGTTTTGTATCTCCCCAATGACAGGAGTTTAAATAAGCTTACAAATGAATACTTGCTGATACATTATTGTTTATAGACCCATTTCCATGATCGTTAGAGATCCCATCAACTATAGACTATTATTATCATTTATACAAATCTCAGTTTTTTTTTCAACCTGTACAGATATGCAGTTCTGATTCTGCTGTTAACACCCACTGAGATTTCATTTTAGATACTGTTTGGGTCTTATCTTTTTAATAAGTATGCATGTATTTGTACACAATGAAAAAAACAGATACAGTTTATTTACTATATACTAGGGCTGTCAAAATTAACGCGTTAACACGGATTAATCCATCATCATGATTAATCTGATTAAAAAATTTAACGCAATTAACCCATCTGCAGCGCAAAATGACTCAAAATCATTGAAATGCAGCGTTGCCAACTATTTCTTACCTGAAGTCGCTAAACTGTACCCAGAAAGTCGCTATAGATACCGCTAG
>JAODKN010000046.1:8443475-8460711 GCA_026774425.1 Petrocephalus zakoni
TGTATGTATGCCGGTAGACTGAATGATTAATTAATTACCGGAAACATTTAAGTTTTTTGTATTCTATTAAGTTACTATCACACGCACACATGCATTTTTAAATCTTTTATATAGGACAAGTATTATTCATATTATTATTGCACAAAACTAGGCACTGCATCAATTGACGCACACAGCCGTTCTAGGTATAGCCAATCAGCAGCCCTTCTAGTGTTAAGAGTGGTCCGGACCAACCTTACGAACGTGTGACTTACCTAAGATATAGTGTACGAACGCTTCAGGGATCGTGCCATAACGTTAAGAGAGCTCAAGGTACAACTTAAGAACTACTTAGCGATAAGAAGGTTTGGAAACCGGCCCCATGTTATTCATTTTGACCGCTAATTATATCATCGGCAGTATTACGTTGGCTAAAGACGACCGCCAGACCGCCAGTGTGCTTTTTGTGATCTGTTTTGGCCGATCTCTGCGTCTCTGTGACAGGACAGCAGGCAAAAGTTCAAACAACAAACTACTTAGAAAATAATGAGTGGGTCGGATCTCTCGCAAATCTGCGAGCGAAATAACGAACTACTTTGCTACGAGGGGTTTCGGGAAAGGCACGTTAATTATAACGATCAATCTGAAGTGCTCGATAACGAACTACTTAGCACTACGATGCTTTCAGGAAACCCACCCCTGTCCATTTCAGCTGGGACAAGGTAACTGTCTATCCCCTCTCTAAAACTGCAAATAACATACATGTTACTTTCATTTAAATTACCCTATTATGCTATGTCATGAAATGTAACATCACAAAATTCTGTCTCCCTGGGGCCCCTAGTTTAAATTAAATTACCCGAAATAAACTACAGCCAGCTAGAACTTCTCGAACAATATCGTGCGCCTAGGTGGTTGTCCCGAGTTGTCAACAAACACAAAGCAATGCCAAAAACGCGATATTTATTACGCATGCGCACATTGCGGTGGCAATGCAGAAAAGATTTATCATTCAGTGCTTATATATATAGTATTAAATGGGAAAGCGTGGGGAAGCAAATAAAACACTGGCAAATTGATGGCTAACAATAATGAATTAATTACTGGGAGCATTTTTTGCCTGATGAAAAGATTTTAAAAACGTTTGGATACGATTCCTGGGCTGTATCGGTGAGAAACCGGGTATATCCTGATGAAAACTGCGCGCACTCGACAGTCTTACATAGCCACTAACACGCTGTCCGGATCAGAAATTTATAAGTGTTTTTAGTGTGATTACAATACGCTTAAACAAAATAACGTAAAGATACATAGAGACTAAATGCGTTATAACTTAATGGCTAATAGTTATTTTATTTTTTCCTCTACAATAAGCATCATACAAGTATCATATTATTATGACTATGCTATTTTTTTATATTATTGTTTCATGTTTAAAATAATACATGAGTAATGTAATATCTTAGCAACTATTTCATATTTAGAAGTAATACTATACTACAAAGTTCGTGAGCTTTTGTATGCGACCCACTGTGAAAGTCAGACCCAATACCTCTGGAACCCTTGTAGTTCGAACTACGGCGGTTCAAGCTTCTGTGGTACTAACGAAGCACGACGGTTTTGGGAGCTAACATGGTACGATGCATCATTAATGCTAACAGTCGTTGTACGGGAAGCTAAAACCGGATAAATGATTGGATGCGAAAACTATAGAGTTTTTGTGACTTTCCGGAGAATTCCGCTAGAGGGCAGTATAATCCACGCTCTACTTTAAGTTTGATTTACACAGTTTGATTTACACCGTTTTTTAGTCAGGTCATTATTTCCTGACATGTATTAAAACCAGAAGTATGTGTAGCGGTGAGTGATGTGTTTTATTAATATTTATATTCTACTACATTTTATTTAATGTTAAAATTGTTGAAATCATATGACTATTTTGGTTGTTCTGAGTTTAGGGTAGCTGTTTAACTTAAAAAGGAAACACCGGATCGGCGGTTGAACAAATTTCAATCAAATTAAATAAAAATATGAAAAAAAAACTACGGTATGAAATCACTGCGTGATCAAGCGAGGTAAATAGGCATTCTTTTGATTATACCTGGCAGGTTAAGTCGTGGGTAGTTAACCAGGAAATCGTATATTTATCCAGGGACAGTCTCACCATTGTCCTGAGTGTTTATGAATGCTGTTCATTGTTTTTTTGTTTGTTTGTTCGCTTGTTTTGGGGGCTAGCTCTGTCACCATAAATGACGGGAAAGAGGACACATCTATGTAAGAGTCCAGCCAATAGCTATGGCCATTCGGAGAACTATCCTTGTTATAAGCTTTCCCTAGGATAAAACTACGGCAAAACAGAAATCGGGAAATACGACAAGTGGTGTTGTGTTTTTGTCGTTATTCGGTGATAACATCAGCAATGATTCTCCACTGAAATAATATTGACCATGCACCCACGTTTTTGTCAGAATTTTGTAGAATCCTGTGTACTATTACACGGTCAGTAATTTGCGTGCTGCTTTCATTTATGCGGCATGATCCAGTTATAAAACCTACAGAAACCTGCTGTGCTGCAGATAATTTTGCTGATAAAGTCAATTTCAGTAGCTTAAAATCGTGAAACCGTAAGGCAGACATTTTCATGATAACTTCCGACGTCGACCGTGTGTTTTTGACAATTTACCTGAAGTTTAAATTTAGAATAACGGTTTTTAGCCGATGTATATTTTTTATAGATTATTTGACAAACAAAACGATATGCTTGCATAAAACATGCCAAATCATTTTACCTAATTCATTATGTCTGTCCTGCGTGCTTTTTTTGGGACTGTTCGGAATTTGTTCGGGTTCTGGTCCCCTTCACCTCGGTCTCCTAGTCGCCTGATGGGTCTGGTTCTTATTCCAGTATACTGGTGGACATAGAGGGCTACGTTTTCCAATAAATGCTACAGTCTTTTGAAGTGGGCGTGTTTCTTTGTTGCTTCAGCAGACTTTCAGGCTCTGGGAGCCTTAAGAGCCCAATCTCCTCGTTGTTAAATTAAGTTATTACAGTCGTCATTCTTCAAGCTCCGAATAATTTCCATAACAAAACCATCTTAAAGCTAACGATTGCCGTTTATTGAACCCCGTTACCATGGGAATTTTTCGAGGAGTGACCATGTGTCTAATTTTCTTATTTCTTTGGGATTTACCGACTTTCCAGTCGACTTTCATTTACTCATCATCTATTCAACGGGGCATCAGCGCGACTAGAACGGACAGTACTGGACATCGGGCCCGCAGATTCTTTAAAGATATTTTTGCATCCTCACTGACCAAACACCATCACCAGAGTGCGTTCAAGGACACCATTGTGCCACATGAATACATGCTTTCCATATACAGGACTTACTCTAACGCCGAAAAACTGGGGTTAAATGCGAGTTTTTTTGAGTCATCCAAGTCAGCTAACATCATTACAAGTTTTGTGGACAAAGGGCAAGGTCAGTAAAACCGAAACACAATACAGGATAAAAAGTCGGCTCAATTAGCGCGTCGCAGTTACTGGCACGCGCTATCTAGTTTGAAGTGCTGAAGTCTTAAATATTTCTAAGTATAAACACGTATTAATATTAACATGTAATGCTAAATGAATTGAGTGAAATGCTTTGTTATTTTTTTTATTTCATTTGAAAGCATTATGCCATCTTGTATATCATGACGCTGATATCTGATTCACTGGGATATTTCACGAAAATAATTATTTAACATGCATTGGACAAATGTTCACAGACATCTTCAAATCTCCTTGTATAATATCCCTTGTATAAAATAATTTGCACATGGACGTAGTACTGCAAGTAATTAGAGAGACAGAAATCCGGCCATTTGACGCAGGGAACCGCGTACTTGCGAGCCGCATGAAGAACTTGCGCTTTTTCGTTGTTATCGCGCGCAAGTGGTGAAACCCAGGCACTTGATTTCAGGGCGGTGAGATAGACGTAAATGTACTCACATCTTTGTAATACTATCTTAATATATGTTACTTAAGGAATACGTCACTAAAAACATTACGTAACATAATAACTGGACATACCCTAAAATGAAAAATAAAAGGTAAAATAAATTGTGGTAAATGCATGTTATCGAACGTATACATTGTGTGCACGTTATAACCAATACTATATACTGCAGAATATTATTTTCTATAAGGAACAATCACCACATTGGCAATAACTCGGAGAAATTGCTATTCATTTCCCACGCGGCCACCGCTCTAAGGAAACGTCCCCCCTGCCTTTACAGTGTCCCCAGTTGCTGCGTTGACAGCAAGATCGGTTCCAGTCCACGGGGGAATTTGTTTCAGATGTCGCGTAAACTACCAATAACAACTTTACAAGTGAAAGTACTTTCATTTGGAAACAAGAAGTCATCTTTTAATGCAAATTTTACCCCACCTCATTCCATTTTGCATCTAGGCCTATTAACGAAGACTTAATTCATTAACGCCACTAACGTTAATCAGAATCAGAATACTTTATTAATCCCTAGGGGAAATTACATCAAATTTCATAAGAGATTCATTTTTTCCTCTTTTCAGTCATATGTCCGGTATAAAATTGAACAATAATAAAATCAATAAAGTAATAATAATAATAACAATAAGAAGAACAATAATAATAACAAATAATAATAATACACCATGCTAATATTAACAGCAATAAGAAATTAATTTTAAGCTTTATAATTTGTTTTCACATGTTAAGCATAATTTCACAAGTAATTCACAATTAATCCATGCCATACTACCTCATACTGTAATTTTTTGCACATTACACTTAAAAGTATTTATTTTTCTATTTTTCCTTCTCTATTGTATTGTGCCTTGGCATTTTTGTGTGGACAGCAAAGTAAGAATTTCATTGCACAGCGAAATGCACATTTCTACTGTACAAATGACAATAAACGCTTTCAATCTTGAATCTTGATCAATCAGCATAATTCGTAAAAGTGAGGATTTCGTCGGCAGGGAGGTGGGAATATTTAAATAGATAACCGTTTTAGGAGATACATTTCCGTGACTTTGTGTTCCATTTGTATATAGTGAGGCGAAAAGCATAAGCTCCCAAACTCCCATACTTCTGCGATTTATGAAGCCGGATTCTAAACATTTTTCGTAGGGCTGTCCATCAGTAAATTAGTTGCTCAGTTTAATTACAGTTGTCATTTAAAAATTACCACCATGTTGTGAATTATGTTATTTACATTTTTACTAATTCATTTAAATGTGTCAAATGTTAATTTGTCGTTTTGGGCACTGAAAACATATTTTAATCTAACAAGAGGAAATCCCGAGCATAATACTGCGGGCGTTACATGATAATCAATTATTGTCACGGAAAGGCATCTGGATAAAATGCTACCAGTACTTGATCTCAGAATTGTTATTACTGTAGAATAATGCTTCGCTGTTATTTAAATAAAGGTAAATCAAGCGGTTTAAAATCCGGTTAGACAGTAGGTTTCACATTTATAATATGGCCTTTTGGGTCATGGGGGCAATGTATGTAGTACAAAGAAAATGAAACAAATGAAAAATTAAATGAAAGGCGAGTAAAATACCCTCAGCGTTATGACTGTAATCGTATCGAAGTTTTTGCGGAAACAAACGCAAATATTAATATGAAAGAATAAACGCATGTATTAAGCTAATGAAATTTGGTCTTTTCTATCTGTGCACAAGAAAACCTCGAAAAATTATTATTCCTGAATGAATTCACCAGAATACTAAATCGATTTATTTGTGCATATTTACAAAACATTATATCAATAAAAAATTTGATCTAATCTATCTAGTTTCAGTTCCATGCCTTAAATTGTATACAGTCTGTTTTTAAGTAAGACATATAATGTGTCACATAATAAGATGGATGAATAATTGAGATGCACATGAGCATTACATGTGATCCTTATATAAGTTTATTGCAATCATCATGATGAAAATGGAGACGATAATGATAAACCTTTAAAAATAAATATACAGGAAAATGTACCAGTGGCCTTTCAGATGAAACAGTTATTTGCAAACTGTATCTATCACTATGAATAACTGATCACTTCTTTTATGTTCCAGACTCTGTGTCTCACGTCCCCTTGCAAAGACAAAAGTATATTTTCAATATTTCAACCCTTTCCGACAAAGACAAGCTGATGGGTGCCGAACTGAGGATACTCCGAAAAGCGCAAACAAATTTTGTCATGCAAGAAACAGGTGTGTTGAACATTCACATATATTCTTGTTACTCAAAACAGATTTGGGATTCCCGGCCTGTTGTTGTGCGAGATCGCAACCAGCCAGTATGGGAAGTCTTGGATGTATGGGAACTTTTTAAAAAACAGCTACATTTTTCACACGGAGAAGAGCTTTGTTTCGAACTTCAGGCCTCTCCTAATAAATCAGAAGGGGAACTTGACTTGCAGTACCTTGGATTTAACAGAGCCGACAGGCTCCAGCAGGAGAAGGCAATCCTGGTCGTTTTCGCAACGTCTCTGAAGACCGAGAACCCACTCAGCGACAAGAGAGAAAGGACAGAGTATGGGGAGTCACAAAAAACAGTGAAGAAGGGCGATCTCCGATCCAGAGCTGGGAGAAGGAGAAGGACCATCCTAGCGAACCGTCACGGAAAAAGACACGGTAAAAAAGCAAAGTCTAGGTGCAGCAAGAAGCCACTGCGTGTAAATTTTAAAGAGCTTGGCTGGGACGACTGGATCATAGCGCCGCTAGACTATGAGGCTTATCATTGTGAGGGGCTGTGCGATTTCCCCCTGAGGTCGCACCTCGAGCCCACCAACCACGCCATCATCCAGACCCTCATAAACTCCATGGACCCCAGCAGCACGCCACCCAGCTGCTGTGTTCCTGCCAAGCTCAGTCCGATAAGCATACTGTACATAGACTCAGGGAACAATGTCGTGTACAAGCAGTATGAGGACATGGTCGTGGAGTCGTGTGGCTGTAGGTAGCACCCCCCTCTCCTCAAGCTCTCGATGTTGCAGACCCAGCCACGTTACCGGCTGTCCATCGCTACAAGGAAGGGCCAACATAGTGAATGTTCTGCAGATTGTACTTTTAAGGTTCTGCTATGTAATGTATCTACAGAAGCTTACCAAGAGCAGAGAATACAACTTAAAGCTTTGAGTTGTGCTTGTTAAAGGAGGCACTGTGTTCATAGGGGGGCTGTAGAGGGGGGGAAATGTCAGGACGATTCCAAGGGCCCTTTAGTGACAGGGTCCTAAAAAGAATCTTGAATGTTATTGGATTTAGTCTGGCTCGGGGGCCCAATATGAGTTGCTTTCATGGGGCCAAAACCCTCTAGTGGTACTCCTGCATATGTGTATCTGGAGGATTCATCACACAACCTGGTGGGTTTCATAAAACTCATCACTAAAACGTCCTTTTGGTTGCAGTGCTGTCCTCCTGGATCTCAGTGCTCAGATGTGTGTGGAGAATGGTCACATGGTCACAACAGTAAATTCCTTCAGCAAGAGGCCAGTAAGGAGCAGGTGGAATCTTACTTAGCTAAATTCCATAGCTAGTGGAACCAGCCAAGTGGAGGAGAGCTCAAACCATTTAAAGCCTTTATCACGTCTTATCGGCACCACCATGAACCAATTTTATGGCTATTTGAGAAGATTGATGTTATCACCAAAGTATAAAAGTCGAATTGTGGTTCTCTACACTGTTCTTATAGTGCCTCTTTGTATATCGTGCCCCAACCAATCTCTTAATTAAATAAAGCATGATAGGCTATTGTCAATGTTGGTCTAAAATGCTATGTTTTTAATGTTTTTATTTTCAGGTCTAATGACAGTAACACAACACAGGAACAGCATGTCTGTGCTAATTAAAAAGGTCAATAAACAAATAATGGATTCTATTTGATAACAAATTAATTGTGATAATTACATTGCATTATTAAGACCCAAAGAAATATCTTTCTTGACTGATGCAAACTGAGGCTTGTTCTATACAACAGTCTTCAATTTTCACTTACAGTTATATTTTGGCAGGACTTCCCATAAACTATTCTATGGGACTTTTGCTATACAAATATTAAAATCTATTTAAAAATGACAAACATTCAGAATTTAACAGCTCATTACCCAGTTTCTTTTTTTTTTACGAATTCTCCTGCAACAGAAATCATCATGCACGACAATAGTCCAAGACTTTTTCTGGGAAACATTGATTTTATGAAACTGTACTGTAGTGTTGTTCTTTGTGTTTTCTTCCACATTCCATTGCTCTGCATCCATGCCATAGCCATAGCACGGCTTAGTTACAGCTCCGCGATAACCAAGACAGGCCTTTTTTTATACACGTGTTGGTGAAAACAAGGCCAGAGAATGTTTCAACAAGGTGTGGCACCCTGGGGACCAGTATGATGTTACAAATTCAAGTCCAAACCAACAGTTTCATTGCAGAGAAGTCACAACCTTTATCTTCAAGCCCCTGTAAAAAGGACAAATGGAGTTAGACAGTGAGGTGGTCTAAATGCACAATAACGTTTATGCACTGTGGTTTATAATTTGAACTGTAAGTATTTATACATATAAAATGTAGTGCTTGCTGTAGGTAAAGAACATTTCATGAATGTGTGTGTCCATGTACATATATGTGTTTCTATGTTGGTGTGTTGGGATGTGTCTGTGTTTATTTCATTTCATCTGTACAGGGTGTATATTTTATGTCAGATTTTAAAAATGTTCCCTGTGTTATTCTGTACTAGGGATCAAAACTCAATTATTCTTGTCTACCTCAAAAATATATTAACTCTTGAAAGTTCTGAGGTACATTAATCTAAAATGTAAAGAAACATATTTTTCTGTTATATATTTCTAATGAATAATTACCACTGCTATACTAATAAATTGGTTGACTGCACTTTTCTTGTTATTTTAGTGCCAAAAATGATGTGGAAATTCTCTTGGGGGAAGTAAGGAAGCGGTTTGGCCTCTAAAGGGCACTATTACCATACAAAGTGCATGTATTTGCTTCATTTTGTGATCTTATTATGCCGCTCAACATAAAAGTTTGACTGTAAAGTGCCGAGGTATAACAATAACAAGAACAAGACATTTGTTAGCAGCTATCTGGCTCAAACTGATATGGAAATTCACCCACCCCCTTTAAATGAATGTTTTTGCATCTTGCAACTATTTCAGCCATAATTTGAAGATTGTTCTATCCAATAGTTCCACAGTCATCCGATTTCCCTAACAGCTATATTTACATAGCACCTTTGATAAGCCACGCTATGGGATTTTATTGCCCACATTTAGAAAATGCTTTGTTAAAATGCTTCTGACATCGCACATCAGTCGGCTGCTTCATCGCTTCAGAAATTTGGAGGCCTTTGCATGCGGATCTGAAGTGTTTTTCATTGCTTTATAGGCTGGGCTTTGGTTCATGATAGGAAAGAATCTTTTGTCATAAACAGGTCACGGTCCAGGCTTTTGGTAAGTTGCAGTGATTTGTTGGTGCTGCAGCTGAAGCTGTCAGAGGCATCTCACTGTGGTTATCTCACCGTGGTGCTTGGAGACCCCCCGCCGCCATGCTCACGCCTCCTCTGTGCATCGTCCATGGATTACCATCTTCATTTAGGCCGAGATACCAAGAAAACACGCGTCCCCCCTCTTTGCATCCAGCCGCATCAGGGTCACGTTTAACAGGCCAGCGCATTCTGTCTGGGAAACAAGGACAGCTTCCTGCCTTGTGTAAACACCTTTCTGCTCAGGTTTCAATATCTTAAATGTTTCAGATAGTCCCAGTCGCTCACCCACACATACACTGTTTACGCTGAGCATATGTGCAACTGCAGTAGGTCCTGGGACGGGGAATAAGTGTGTGGCAAACAGATATCAGGCATCTCTAACTGACGTGACTGATGAGCCTTCAAGTCAGTTCTTACTTGGATCTGAGCTCCGCATTGTTCTCGCCATTATCTCATGCGTGTCTGTTGGTTTGAGGGCCTCGTGCGTGACAGAGCAAGCGTGCAGCGGAGGTAGACCTGGATGCTTCCTACTCTCTGCGACTCCCTCTGCTTACCAAAGGTGCTGCGGATGGACACCAGGGCTTCGGATGTGCCTGTCCCTGCTTTTCTCCACAGGCGGGAGAACATAGCAAAGCCGAGTGAATGATAAGCATTCAGAGACCAAGTCTGACCTGTCTCCCTGAGATACCTGCTGGCTCATTCTGCCTCTCCCACGTGCTCGTCCGCCCACGCCGCACCCGCTAAAGCGGCCTTATTCGTACAGCACCCCCCTGCTCCCGCCTGACCTTTTAATGAACTGCTTTTAAGTCAGAGGGCACTTTCAGCCGGCGAGTCGAATGGCAGCCAGCGATACGCCTTTTAGTGCGTACAATGGCCACCAAGCAGAGGTTTTCTTGCATGGCGGGTGAAAAAATGAAAGTGGCTCATTCCTTTGCGCAGGTGGTCCGCTGTGCAGGTTGGCCGTGCCATGGATGAGCGCCGTACACAAACAGCACCCCCACCCAGGCACTTCGTCTCAGATGCTTAGGTTCCAGGCATGACTCCTGGCCACTGTCCTCACCTGTGACATGAGAGACAGCCCCCCCCCACCTTAAGGTGGTGCACTGTACTCTCACGCACTGCCTTGTACAAAACGCACCCAGCGCATATTGGTGTTTTGCTGCTGCCTGTCCCCATTTTGTGGTATTTCTCAGCTTCCTAACATCAGTTGCACATGGACGTATAATCGTATATATTAGTATTATATATATTATATATATATATAATATATTAGTATATATTAGCTTAAGGCAAATCACCTTGTTCTTCCTCCATCAAGTCGTTTTATGAGTTTTACAGCTAATCTAGGGTTATACTAAATACAAGAATCAGGGGATATCCAAAAAGAATCAGTTTCATGACCATAAAATGAAAAGAAACATAGAAGGTCACATGATCATTGTAAACTATGTAGTGTTTAACTTACAAAGATGCCAGATTTGTTTGATCTTTCAGTTATTATTTAGCAACATCAGATTTGTTCAGAAATGTTTTGTTAGGTGTTTATTTTACCAATAAAAATCCATCTGTGTCTTCCTGGAGGTGGTGCCCAGCATGCTTCCATAGCTTTCCTACACTATTCCCCACATCAGAAAAATGTTCAGATCAGTGTAGGTTTATGAGATAGCTCTGACAACTCTTCTGCACCTTTGACATTTGTAACTTAAATTACAACAGTATCTTTAATAGCTATAGCACATGCACATTTATAAATCATCTAAGAGTAAGAAAAAGTCTATCTGGCAGCTAGCGAAACACATTTCATTTTAAAAAGAAATTAAATAATCTTATCAATGCATACAAATGCCAGTAAGATACTTCAATAAAGGACACCCAGAGAAAAGCATTACAGCAATGCTTTCGAAAGATAAAAGATAACCAATGAAGCAGGGGGTGATAAGTATCGCTTATCTGCGGTGGATTGATAACTTGGCCCTTTATATAGCTTATTCAGCAGGAGGAAGGATTATTTCATGCTTTTTTTGTGATTCTTATCCTGACATCAATATAATGTTAAATGAAAGTATTCATTCAGTGATTCCTTTGCTATAATATTCCAATTACAGAATTACTGCAAAAAAAGCTTAGCAGAAATTACATATACAGTGCTTATATAGCATTAATACTGTCTTTCCTCTTAGATTTTGATAGGAAAAATTTAAAAATTCTGCTGTCACCTTGGCTGAATGTGCGGTGATTTGTATATTTGATGTCACAGATCACTGCCAGCTGGAGGTCTTTACATACTTTGTGATATGTAACATGTCCACAAGAAGCTTTAATGAAAACATGCGGTGTCATGTTTGAAATGGTCTTCTTTTTAAAATCTTGTCAGGGAGTATTGGAGGTATTGAATTGGATCTGGGTGGGTCTGTGGATCTTGTCCATTGCAGAACAGTCAGGAAGCCCTCTTGGGTCGGCCGGAGAGCTTGGGAGCGACGGATTCACCGTGGCTTGGCGTCTCGCAACAGCAGATGCCTCCAGAACTGGATCCCATCAAAACCGTTTGCCTGTAATCAGCTAGAAGCATTTGAAACCATATATAAACGATATAAGGATCAAAGTAAGAAATGTGTTGTTGTGGGTAATTGAGGAGGAAGGTTAAGCACACTGCTCAGCGCTCAGCCGCCATTACTCTGACAGACGAGAGCAAGAGCACAGTGCTGAGTCGAGCAGGGAGATCAAAGCCAGTGTGTCTGGGGTGTGGCCTGCTGTGGGCACAGCTACGGAACCGCATTCGGCTTTTGTTAAGGAGATGGCCGCACACACGCTGAGATGCATTTTCATGTAATACTGTAGAGCAAAACGTTTCTATGCCTATCAATATGAACACTGAGAATTATCTTCGAGTTGAAATCATGCAAAATTTGAGATTCTGGGGCAGCTTGCAAACAGGCTCTCACACCGTTTCAATGACATATATTGTTTTCAAGGTGCTCCCCCACTCAAAAAAAACCTCACAAGTAGAAAACTTCTGGATCATTTTGACCTCAGCTTCCAGCATTAATTCAGCCGGGGATTTGATTGCAAGGACAAAATTTGGGGTTTTTCTTTCCCATTGCCTTTTTCTGTCCCATGATTAGCGTGACATTTTACCTTTTTAAACTTCCCTGAATATTCTTATGCTGCACTGTTGGCCCTTCAATAGTATCATTAGGTTCTTGCTCTGTTAGAAGTTGTTGTATAGCTTCTGCTCTAGTGCTGCTTACAGCTGCTTCCATTGGAAGCTCAAACTAGCCAAATATATGCCTTATGCCTAGTTGACTCCTTGACGGGCTGTTTGCCTCACTCGTATCTCACTTTAGACAAAAATGCCTGCTAAATATGTAAAATGTAAAATATGTAAAAGCTGTAGATGAAAGCAGTTGTTTCTGTGGGGTTTAGTTTGAGCTCCAAGTTGAATACTGATCTTAATCTTGATCTTAACCTGGTAATGCACAATTTCTAAGGTCAAGCCCAGAAAGCTTAACCTGGATTACAATTTGGATAACTTTGGATAACTAACTGGTTTACGTCAAGCCCCCATCTCCCCAAGGGCCTCAGATTTTCGATGCAACTGCCTGCCTGAGGTGGGTAATTGAGTTTTTTTATATATATAACTAAAACAGTTTGCATCTGGATTTGATTCAAACATTTAGATAATGTGTTTTTCTCGTAAGATATTACAGTCCAGAATGTTGACCGGCCAAATGAACAAAATTACATGCATTGATTTAGTCAGTCCACAAATCAACAGAATTAAGTCTATTGCATTCAAAGCATAAGGAACAAATATGCAAGCAGGCAACCCTAATAATGTCCCGCTTATAATCACGACCGGCCCTTAGTACACAACTGTAAGCAATTATTCTCATCAGGTGGCAATATGTTAACACAAGGGCTTTATTTAAATTGAGTTTACAATGGAGATTTGAGCGGGAAGCTATTGGCCTCTGCTAATCAACACCCTGCAAATAACTCACGTAGCTCACGGATTACGAGACAGCCACACGCAGCAACCCTGGTACTTCCTCTTTCACCCGCCTTCATGTCTGCTGGCTGATCAGCAGCAGCCCAACGACTGACAATTCTTCCAGGGATACCAGGCCACAGAAAGAACCTGAGGCATGCAGCCCAGTGCAGGATGTATACAAACGGATCAATGTTAAAACTCCATAAAGCAATTCAGGAACAGAAAAATCCAACGCAAATCTCACCACGTGTTTATGGACGGTTGCATTATTCACTGCACTATTAAGCCGTTTAAGCCTGAAATGTTGAAAATGCACTGAAGGTTGGGCAGGTGTAAACGGACGCCTCCTTCCTTGTTTATCAAAGTGAATTGTGATTTCGGCTTCAGAGATGGATTAGCACTGATCCGTAAACTGTCTGTATTTCATATACGGAGCAGATGATTATCACAGAGAATTAGATGAGTATCCCTACCTAGTCTGTAATTAAAAAAGGATAGTGAAGGAAACTGTAGAATAAGATATGAGGAGATTATTTTTTTCACATGCCAAAACCAACTGGAATGAAAAAGTTCTTGAGAAGGTGATCTTCTTTCATTCCTAATCAGTGCAAATTCCCCCTGTCCCCAATCACTGAGAACGAAACGTCTGCCTACTGTAGCGCCCCCTAGAGCCCACTGAAGTCTCAGTCGGACGCAGATACAATAGCAGAGGGACTTCAGAAAACAGATGACAATAGAGGAGAAATAAAATTTCTGCGTTCAGCTCACAGATCCGAGTTATTATCACTGATGAGTGTTGCACTGCCTGTCAGAGTGCAAGAATGTGAGAAGAGTGTAAATAAAGTGTTTCATTAAAAAAAAAAACAATAATCACTTGTGCTTTTGAAACAGTGCATTCCTCCATGCAAACATGTTCATAAATCACTGCAGCTGACACCGTGCTTCCTGGCAGTGGTTTTCTTGCTTTCTGTGCAAATACTTTCTCCACTCTGCGAAACCTCAAACCATTTTTTGTGAAATAGGTTTTGTCAAACATATAAACGGGCTGTCACCCTAATTCTTGGGGATCCCTTTCATTTGCAGCAATGCATACAGTAATGCCCCCTGGATGTGTCCCTCCCGAGGGTCGGACACTCTCTTCCGGGATGAAGACCATTAACTCACAGAAGCTCCACATGGTTCACCATGAAGGAGCGTTGGGTTTTCCAAAGATTATAACTGCTAAGCACATCATTAGGGCCCAGTGTTGACAAATAGGCAGCTCAGCATCCATGGGCTTGCTTGTGACCTACATTACCCCATTGGTTTGCCCGCCTGCTCATACACTGACTCATTGCTAGGGCTTCTGTAGACGTCAGGGAACTACTTCTCCCATGGACCATCCCCAGGCTAATTTAAAGGGCATGGCCACAGTCCAAATTCAATTATATGTTCCTGTATCCATTTCCTGGTGGTTTGCACAGGCCATGTGCTTCTCGTTCCTCATATGGGAATCTCTTTCTGAGCAAATGAAAAGATTTATGTTTCTTTTTTGTCAGTTCTGAAAGATTTGAGAAATGATAGAGAGGGCCGTATTTACTGTGTGTGCTGCAAAATAGACCAGTAATAAAGGCATAGAGAGTCAGTTTGGCTTTTTTTGGAACATCTGGCATGAGAGAATTTCCAAATTAGTGCTATTTTTTGGGGAAACAGTTCTTGGATGGTGTGTTCAGTGTTTGATCAGCTTCTATTGCATAGTCAGGAAGAGTTTTGACTAAGACAGCACTGTTTGCAGATACACCCACGGCCCGAGAGCTGTGTCATTACTGTGGTGAGTGCGGTGCACTTTCTTGTGGGGTGCACTCCCACCAGTAACACCACAACTTGGTGCAGAAACAGAACTGGTGGACAAGAAGGTTTTAATCAGTTGGTTCTGAAGGCTTTTTTCATAATGCTTTTCCGTTACCCAGGAAGGTTTTGGCCCACTCTGCTCGTCTTTGAGTCTGTAAGAATTACCCTCTTCTCTCACACAGGTCTGTATCTGTAACATAGCACATTATGACATCATGTTTGCAGCAAGTTGCATAGAAACAAATTCATCGATGTAAATACATAACGTATTCCAAAGATATTGCCTTAATTACAGCAATATGGTTTATCGTGTGACTTATCTATTTCAGTAATCGGTACCCCCAGTCAGGTTCCCTGTGAACCGAAGTCAGTATCGACCAGACCGGAACGTCAGGGCACATAGGTGGGACACTCTGGAGTGGGAACCACACACATAGTCACAAGGAGGAGTCATGTAGGGTCAGCAGTTCACCTGAAATGCACGTCTTTCCTCTGTGGCAAGAAGCCAGAGTATATATGGACGGAATCCAGAGGAACACACCGAGAACATGGGAAAACATCCAGAGCTGATGCCTCATTGAAATCAGCCTCCCTGAAGGTATGAAGCAGCAGCAGTGCCATTGCCAAGAGATGAGAAATATCTCCTAGACATTAGCGAGATCGGTAAAAGACGAGTCGCACATAATTAGCGGTGGAAGGACAATTCCAGTAAGATCAGGGCTTGAAATAAGCAACAGTATTGAATGTGATAAATCTAATACTGTTTCTAATTAAAACCTATAATTACAAATATCTTAAGATTTTTTAATGTAAAATATGACAGTTATTACCAGCACACACTTTAAATAATGTGCTGCTTTCTTCCTGTAATAAAATGAGAGATTGTAGGACCCAGCTGGACAGTTCTCTGGGTGGCTGCTATCATGTGAAAGACTTGGAATGAGTTTTAGAAACTCTTACGAGTGAAATTCAGTCCTTCCACACTGTAGATTTTCCTTAACATTGATATACATGACATACACACAGAAAAAAAGTAACCCTTTTGTAAATTAGCCACTTGCAGTGAAAGCCAAACCACACAGACAGAGAGAGGGAAAACGGTAAACCACAAAGCGGGGGTGGGGGGCTAATCCAGCCTGCGCCGGCTCTGAGATCCCAGGGGGTCGTAAAACCGAACCCATCCCTTGATGACAATCTTTTATTTCCATAGTACATTCATATTTAAAACTGTGAGATCAGAGGAAACGCAAATTAAGAATTGAGTCCACATGCACCACAACAGCCCAACAGTGTAACAGAAGCTTCGGAAAAATTCAAGGCATCATTTTCAGAATTCCCTAATTTCAATTCCATATATGCAAATTAATCATAACGTGGCTTACCTCTCAGATTTCCCAAAATGCTTTGCGGGGATTAACCAATAAAAACATCTTCGTTTGGTATAGCCAATGGTGATCAGCAGGCCAGCCTCTGGTGTTACTTGGGGTGCTGGGATTGCAGCTCGAACTCATTTATAGAAGCCGATCCTGCCATAACTCAAAGTGCATTACTCTAAAAACTGTGCCCAACTAGACCAAGAAAATTTACAAAAATGTTACATCTGTAGTGTAGATTTACCCAGTAGTAGTCTATGCGCACACCCCTTGCACTGGCCGACAATCAGAGGTGGGTAATTAAGGTACAGGAAGTAAAAGTTTTTGATTTTGTTTCATCCAATGAGCTCAGTATAAAAGTCACAGTCTGGGTCTGAACTATCTACCTCTGCCATCAGACTGTTTCATACACTCTTTTATGCTCATACAGCTCTTGTATACTCATACAGCTCTTGTATACTCATACAGCTCTTTTATGCTCATACAGCTCTTGTATACTCATACAGCTCTTTTATGCTCATACAGCTCTT